>OY992876.1:465559272-465649272 GCA_963921405.1 Cepaea hortensis | reverse complement strand
TATGTATGTATGTATGTATGTATGTATGTATGTATGTATGTATGTATGTATGTATGTATGTATGTATGTATGTATGTATGTATGTATGTATGTATGTATGTATGTATGTATGTATGTATGTATGTATGTATGTATGTATGTATGTATGTATGTATGTATGTATGTATGTATGTATGTATGTATGTATGTATGTATGTATGTATGTATGTATGTATGTATGTATGTATGTATGTATGTATGTATGTATGTATGTATGTATGTATGTATGTATGTATGTATGTATGTATGTATGTATGTATGTATGTATGTATGTATGTATGTATGTATGTATGTATGTATGTATGTATGTATGTATGTATGTATGTATGTATGTATGTATGTATGTATGTATGTATGTATGTATGTATGTATGTGCCAAGTCGTGACTGAAGTTCATGACGCGAAAAACAGAAGGAGCAGAACTCTCGGTCAGAAACGTAGATATAACTAAGTAACTAGCGGATCACGTCAGTTTGGTTGATCAATAGTTACGGGAGTCGGATCATGGATTCCAACAGGGAAAGGGGACATTGAAATGGTCCAGCCCTTGAAAAGAATATTGAAGAGCAGAGCGACATCATTATGGCCAATATAGATGGCAAAAGACAATGTCCACAGTGAGAAGGATATAGGAGCCTGAAAAGAATAAAACAAAGGCAACAGATCCAACCGAGACAATATATAGTATGGCAAGGTTAACTAAAAAAGGGCTAGTGTTTGACGATTGATTACTCATTATGTTTACGTTTGAAACTTACAAAGAAGAATAAGATATTTCCCGATCTTCAGTCTTTTTGTTTGCTGTTAAGTTTTCCTGCTTCAAGTTTGTTGAAAGAGTGTCACACCCTGGACACCTTATCGGTTAAATGGTTTTGATTGAAGTTCGTTAAGACATTCTTCAGCAACATGGGGGCCAATCTTATTGAAGTACAGGAAATCGAATGTTGCCAGCTCCTTTATCTTGGATACGTTACTGCGGCAGATATGCAAAAAGCAAGTCAACTCCACCATTATTAGTTGGGATTTGTCTCCAGCTAGTAGACCAGGAACATACAACATTTCATTCGTTACTGGCGGA
The DNA here is from genome assembly GCA_963921405.1 of Cepaea hortensis. Taxonomy (NCBI): domain Eukaryota; kingdom Metazoa; phylum Mollusca; class Gastropoda; order Stylommatophora; family Helicidae; genus Cepaea; species Cepaea hortensis. The sequence goes on along the minus strand of OY992876.1, from coordinate 465,648,155 downwards.
GAAGCTGTCAGCTATAAGTACCTATTACCAGCTACTGGACAACAAACCAATGACGTGGTTTTAGTGCTTTACTCTAGTTACACTGGAACACCATTTTCGTGAAGGAACTTTAATCGGAAATACACAGGAACTTGTCAGATACCACGGATTGTCTACACCAGACGCAGATTCATAGATCTAGACAACAACGCTGTTCGTCTTATCAACCTACGACACTACAGGAGTTTGGATACATCGGCACAAACACCAAGACCTGCGCTACAACATATGTAGTAGTTTATCACATACAGAATCAGGCCAGTATGAATTGTTTGAGTTGATTGAATATTCTGTTGGGTGTTATCAAAATTGAAATTGATATTCATTGTTGATATGGCCGAATAAATGGTATCGTAGTTCGTAAGCTGGGGTTGAAGTCCAGTATAGTTTATTTGTTTGTTCCTATCAGTGTTTGTAACTGAAATCTCTTGCTTTGCTTTTGAATTATAGCATTTTGATTCTCTTGACGTTGGATTTACGCTATTGACACTTTGAATTGCTGTTTCCAGTCGAGTTTGTATCACATACAAATATACGGTTCATTATATTAGCGATATAATTGACAAGATTGTGGTAAACATGTCTACATTTCAAGAATTTATGGACATAGGTGAAAGGTCCGGATTAACAGGCCAAGACCTCAGGAATTGGGCGAAGCTTGAATTTAAGGAATTCCAGAATCTACAACGCGAGGAGAGGGCTGCAGCCAAAGCAGTAGAAAAGGAAGAGAGACAAATTCGAATGGAGTTGGAGAAAGAAAGACTATTGGCGAGAGATAAGGAAATGGAGTTGGAGAAAGAAAGACTATTGGCGAGAAATAAGGAAATGGAGTTGGAGAAAGAAAGACTATTGATGAGAAATAAGGAGATGGAATTGGAAAGAGAGAACAAAGAAAAAGAGCTTGCGTTTCAGAAGATGAAGCTAGAAGCAGAGGTATTAATGAAGGACAAAGAGATTGAAGGAAATCTGAAAGTTAAGACGCTGGAGATGGAAAAAGAAACAGAGATTGCACAGACCAAATTGCAATCGAAAACAGAAGATCCTATAAAAAAATATCAAGGAGCAATTAGAAATTTCACACAAGGCGATTCAATAGGAGCATGGGTGGCCAACTTTGAATTGTTGGTCCGATTCTATAAAATTCCAGAAGAAATGTGGCCCATCTTATTTCACCGTCACCTCGGGTTGGAGCCTTTAAAGGTCGTCGAGTTGATTCCGGAAAGTTTACGGACCAATTACACATATGTTCGAGATCGTGTATTGAGTCATTTTTCGCTGGACGAAGCGGGATTAAGAACAAAGTTCAAAACCATCACACCTAAGTCAAACCAAACATTTCTGGACTACGTAGCTGAAACCGCATCTTTATATGACAGATGGTTAAAAGCTGCAGAAGTGAATGGAAACTTTGACAAATTACGTGACCTAATGCTCAGGGATAAATTGTTATCATCGGTCCCTGAGGTGATGGCTACATTCCTAATTGAGAACAAGTGTAAATCAATACCTGAGATGGAAGCTAGGGGTGAGTCATACTATAACGCACACCGTGAGGTATTTGCGGACAGCACACAACCAGAACTCGTGATAGGTGCAAGTGCAAAAGTAGAGAGCCAAAGAGAGTATGGTAAAAGTAACAGGTCTGCACAACACAGAAACAGAAGACCGTATCAGAACACACATAGAGAATCAGACAGGCCTAGGAAGGGTCATTTCACACAATGTCCACATTGCAGGCTAAATCACATCTCATCGGAAATGTGTGACCGTCACCCGGAATATGCAGCATATTTGAAAGAACTCATTAATTAGAGGAGGAATAAATACGAGTCATACAGAAGGAATGTCAAATGTTTCTCGTGTTTAGCCTGGGGACATACCTCAAGGTCATGTACGATGAAGAGAACGTGGAAAGAAGCAAATGCTGCATATATATTTACTAGTAGTGACTCAGAAGATACAGAAGAGGCACATGCGGCCATCATAGAACCATATACTAATGACAAACCAGAGAAAACAGAAAAAGATTGTTCTGACGAGGAATGCCAAGTTACGATACAAGAGGCCAATGCGGCAAATATTCAAAATGGCACACTAAAGGTCCACCAAGCATGGGTTAATGGTACACCAACCACATGCGTGAGGGATAGCGCCGCCTCTATTGTTGGCGTGGACCAAAGGCTGGTGAAAGATCAAGATTACACAGGCAAATGTGTTACCTGCAGAACCTTTGGTGGCACTTTGGAAAGATATAGAATTGCATCGATCAATATACAATCGCCCTACTTCAAAGGGATAGTGAACGCAGCGGTGCTACCAAACCCCTGTGCCGGGGTTCTCATTGGGAACATTCCCAAGGTAAAAGATTGCACTCATGAAGAGACCATGAAATGGGAGGCCGACCACACCCCAACAAATACGCTCACCAGAGCTCAAGTGCGTCGACAGAAAGAAGAAGAAGACAATGCACGCTCCACAACCCCACAAACGAAGCACAATACACAAGACAGGTTAGTAATAACAACGGACCTAGCCACAGAACAAAAACAAGATCCAACGCTACAAAAATGTTGTAAAAATGTACACACACCTGCCAAAATTGCCAGAGTACTCGCCAGAACCCAAGGTCACGAGATACAAGAAGACGAATATACGCAAGGGACACAGGTTACTTCAACTAGTAATAAACACTGCTCTTTAACAAAAAAGGGAGACAACACGACAATACAAAAACGTCATAAGGTAAATAAAGTCAATACAGCTAGTTTTCAGTTAAACGAAGTTGTTCCTGTGATCGTAAGTGGAATACAAAAGCAAACAATCAAACTAACTCATCCGTTGACAAATAACAGCATTCAGAAACCACACAAAGAGACAACAAAAATGACTGACACAGTGAACAAACGACATACACAACTGTGGAACGTCATACTCATAACCATGTGTATGTTCCGGATAATGATCTTAAGTAAAGACACCCTCATTCACACCACTGATTGCGCGATTACTGAGAGGTACACATGCGTCAAGAAACATGTTACAAACATGTACACAAAAGTCAAGAAAGATGTCATAAAAATATGCGTACAAACAAGTAATTGTTATACAAACTGGCTGAATAAGTGCAAAGAACAATACAGAAAACAAAATGCTTGTGTCTTTGTTTGCTTCAATTATCTTTATTTCAGATATTACAAACTCATTTCATTACTGCAAATATGGTATATAATATACACACGAGGAAAAACGATACCATTACGCATATCAGCAAAGCTAACATATAAAGAGAAAAATATACGTTCAGAAAAGACACTATACAAATGTCAAAAAGAGTATTGGTTGATACAGCTTCTTTGAATATTGAGCACAACCCACTACTGGCAACGCCGATCGCATTCTGGTATGAACCTAAGGCCTATCCACGTCAATATGGAAGCACTATACTCGAGTTTCGCCCTCATTTGAGCTCGTCAGTAGTGCATATCCCTGACCGGATCCGGAAACAGTCCTGGATCACGCGTGTGAAGCGGGTGTGTAACCACGCGGCACACACTGGACACACCAAATTATCACAGCAGATAATCACAACGCTACCCATCGTAGGCTATGCTCAAGATTGCCCAATCGCCGCGACCGACGTCCGTCAATCGATGGGACCCGAACGATCAGGACTTCTCACTGGCAAGGAACACCAGGCCTCCTAAATCTAGTGAGCAATAATCAATTGATTATGTGGTTGTTTCGGGATTTGAAATTTGAATATTGAGCACAACCCACTACTGGCAACGCCGATCGCATTCTGGTATGAACCTAAGGCCTATCCACGTCAATATGGAAGCACTATACTCGAGTTTCGCCCTCATTTGAGCTCGTCAGTAGTGCATATCCCTGACCGGATCCGGAAACAGTCCCGGATCACGCGTGTGAAGCGGGTGTGTAACCACGCGGCACACACTGGACACACCAAATTATCACAGCAGATAATCACAACGCTACCCATCGTAGGCTATGCTCAAGATTGCCCAATCGCCGCGACCGACGTCCGTCAATCGATGGGACCCGAACGATCAGGACTTCTCACTGGCAAGGAACACCAGGCCTCCTAAATCCAGTGAGCAATAATCAATTGATTATGTGGTTATTTAGGAGGCCTGGTGTTCCTTGCCAGTGAGAAATCCTGATCGTTCGGGTCCCATCGATTGACGGACGTCGGTCGCGGCGATTGGGCAATCTTGAGCATAGCCTACGATGGGTAGCGTTGTGATTATCTGCTGTGATAATTTGGTGTGTCCAGTGTGTGCCGCGTGGTTACACACCCGCTTCACACGCGTGATCCGGGACTGTTTCCGGATCCGGTCAGGGATATGCACTACTGACGAGCTCAAATGAGGGCGAAACTCGAGTATAGTGCTTCCATATTGACGTGGATAGGCCTTAGGTTCATACCAGAATGCGATCGGCGTTGCCAGTAGTGGGTTGTGCTCAATATTCAAATTTCAAATCCCGAAACAACCACATAATCAACAGCTTCTTTATTCTTTTATTCGTCATACTAGTCCAGTAATAAGAGGCGTCATGGTTAACAAACCTCAATTTGCCTCTCAAAATCCTTACAATTTATTTATACCAACACCGGGAACAGAGCAAAACATGTGTGGCGACATGTAAAGAAATATTATCTTATGTTGCATTAAATTGTGTGCAAATTGGGTGAATGAAATATGCAGACATATGACACACGACACATCAACACATTACTAACATTAGATTACTTTCGGATTTTCCCGTGACAGTAAATACATTCAATACATTCTTGATCCATGTTCATTATGCATTATATCGGAAATTCCCATACTAGTAGTAATAGTATAATTGGGAATATCAATTGGTCCACAGATCATATTATATCAGCAATTCACATACTATTTCTACCTGATTACTATTCTTAAAACGTTAACTTTAATGGAAAATGATAACATATCCTTTAGTTATTAATTGAGCAGAGTTGCATTATTAAGAAATTTCTAACTACGGTACAACTGCGGTATTTGTCAAATTATTAATGGCAAACTACATTATGTCCTAGAGTTCTCTCTATACAGTACTCTATACGGCTACCGAACTTGAAGCCTTAGCTATAATAGGAAACATTGGAAAATTCTCTGAATATATAGTTGCTAATAAATTCTTATCAATCCAGTTATTTTGGATATTTATGGTTTACTCTCTTTACAAACCATGGCGGATTATTTTGTTACAAGATTAAAATATTTTGTGTTTTGGTTATAATCTTCATAGGGATATATAAAATACAGCAGGCCAAATATCTATTTCTCTTTTAGACGCCCACAGAAAAACATTCACACAAACAGTTCATATTTATGATATATTAATTATGTTACATATATACATATTTCCTAATGTAATTGACAGATTAAATGAAGCAAATCGGCATTCTCAGAAGACATAGGTGAACTGGACTGACTATTCACATTTCGCGGAATCGTAGTGTGTCACTATGAATACTGGGACTATGAAATTGTGATTTCCGTGCTCCGAACATTTCGAAACCAGTTATCTATTTCAGAGGAACATAACAGACTGAATCTAGAAGGAAATACAGTTATTAATTAAATGTATTTAATTTAGGCGCATACTCCATATCAATCATCAGTTCACACATGACATGCATTGCATAATAGTGGAAACGCAAATTTACGTCATAACTCAATCATTCATTCAGTTAGGTATATGACACGATCATGCAATCATTAATTTGTTTATTCATTCAGTCATCCATTTGGTTAGTTATTTCATGACGCGATCAGTCATTCATTTATTTATACACATCGCGACATGATCATTCATTCAGTTGTGTACATAATTAATGATACCACTAATACGAAACATAAATGTTGTTACATCATGACGCAATTATCATTCACCTGGTTATTGTAAATCATGATTCATTCATCTCGAAAACGATGAGAGAGTCATGATACTCATCTAGTTACATAATTTTTAACAGTTCATACATTGTCATACATAAATCACGGAGAGAAAGGAAATATAAAGTGATTAACTTTTACACCTCAGACATACAATTACGAATAACAGTACATACATATACAAAGGATGAATCGCATGTCAGAAAGAAAGATATAAATTATGTATTATATGTTTTCTATTTCAAGTTAGATTAATTAGATAAGTGGTTAAGTTGTTGACGTATTTGCTTGTTTTAATTCCGAATTTCTAGTACACCAGTTATAAACGAGTATGTCAATCTACACAGACCTAATAATAATGAAGAAAAAAAAATGTCTAATGTTCCAGTATCAGTTACATTGATAATGACATAAGCTGCGTATATGATATGATTCGCCAGTCTTTGTGGCTCACATATATAAGGCGTCAGCGACAAAAGCAAAAGACCTCTCGGAACAAATGGGACAAGAACAAGCGTCACATTATAGCCGAATGGGACAGGACAGAGAAGAATGAAGAAATAGTTATATGTCAAAACTAATATAGAAGGATATGATCCAATCAATCACATACATCCCCTTAGTCGGGTTTGGTAAATTTGGATGGCGATACATGCCCATTGGGCCATTTGAGGGATTAAACTTATAGTTTATTTAGCCTAGCTTTTTCATGAGCTGGTACTTCACGACATTTACCGTAGTGCGTAAATAGGAAGTGGTGCCCTGTTAAATGTAATTCTAGGGCTGTAGGTGGTTGATAGGAGACCATTCCTTCACAGTAGTAATAGATGATATAAGTATGACACATGAACTCTGTGCTACGTCTTGTCAATCTAATAGATAAGCTAAAATGGTAAGTACCATTTCAAAAAGGAGGGGCATGCTGCCAAGTCGTGACTGAAGTTCATGACGCGAAAAACAGAAGGAGCAGAACTCTCGGTCAGAAACGTAGATATAACTAAGTAACTAGCAGATCACGTCAGTTTGGTTGATCAATAGTTACGGGAGTCGGATCATGGATTCCAACAGGGAAAGGGGACATTGAAATGGTCCAGCCCTTGAAAAGAATATTGAAGAGCAGGGCGACATCATTATGGCCAATATAGATGGCAAAAGACAATGTCCACAGTGAGAAGGATATAGGAGCCTGAAAAGAATAAAACAAAGGCAACAGATCCAACCGAGACAAGATATAGTATGGCAAGGTTAACTAAAAAAGGGCTAGTGTTTGACGATTGATTACTCATTATGTTTACGTTTGAAAATTACAAAGAAGAATAAGATATTTCCCGATCTTCAGTCCTTTTGTTTGCTGTTAAGTTTTCCTGCTTCAAGTTTGTTGAAAGAGTGTCACACCCTGGACACCTTATCGGTTAAATGGTTTTGATTGAAGTTCGTTAAGACATTCTAAGGTAGGTAGGTAGGTAGGTAGGTAGGTAGGTAGGTAGGTAGGTATGTATGTATGTATGCATGTATGTATGTATGTATGTATGTATGTATGTATGTATGTATGTATGCATGTATGTATGTATGTGTCATATATTTTTGAAGGGAGTGGGAAATCACTTTGGTGCATGCCCCATTTCTAATCAAAGAAGTTGGGCCCCATCCTCTTCTGTCTTCAATAACCGCAGAATATGACCCTCGAGTTATCTGCAGGCCTCGTCTTATTTAATTTTGTCTAGGAGACATAGATTATGGCCCTGGGGAAAAGAATAATTACCAACTGGGATTCTGCACCTTCTCCAAGGATTCTTATAGCTCTTGATCCCCCCTTTTTTCAGTGTATCAAATCTGAGGAAAGTCTTGAGAATTCTCTCAGCCTGATTTATGTTAAGAAAGCATGGATGTTGAGCATTTGATAGACCTTTAGTCTTTCCTCTCCCCATTCAGTAATTCATCATAAGTTAAATTGTTTTTAAACAATTAAACACATCAACAAGTTTCAATAGATCTTGACAACAGGTGTACACACAAAAGATGCTGAATCACAGATAGGTTGAACCAATAACCAACATAAGATCAGTGACAGTTAATTATTTATTGAATGGGCCTGTGTCTTCTGGCCTGTTATTCATTTTCCATGTTGGTTTATACAAGATCATTTAGAAAAATGCATATAGGACCAATGTCACAGACCATCAACAAACAAGCATCAATATACATGATGTCAACAAGTGTGAAAACATGGTAAACAATTGAATGTTGTACATGTTAAGTGTGGTGATAGTGAAATCAACATTTATGTATCAGTTCCTGAAACTGAGTGTTGTGTGTTCCTAAAAGAAAGGTACCCTTGTGATGGGAGATTTGGATAAGCCTGGGTCCATTGACTGATGGATCCACTCCAGTTCTGCCCATGACCAAGTCTTCTTCCATCTCAAGTGTGGGTAATCTCTTTCTCTCTCTGGGATCTGGTTTGGTTTGTTGGCCAGCTGGTTGGTTGTGGGTTGCCAATTGGGTTGCCACCAAGTATCACTGTGTAAAATTCACATAAACATATACAATCCTATCAATGCAATATTCTAGAAGTAGGTCAGAAAAAACCTAAATTCCTGAAGTAGGGACTAGTTCCCCTCCCTCCTCTTTTCTCTGATCTAGTGTTGGGTTAATTTGGGGTGGTCAGAGTTTATCACACCGTGTACGCCTTGCATCAACTGGTTCCTGCTGTATGTAAGTTCTCATTTGACCTGGGGTCAGTGAAACGTGTACAGTAAGACAGTGACAAGAGTGAGGAAGAGTCAAGATGCATGTAAATAAATGACATACATTTATAACATTTCTATAGTGTGTATAAATAATTCTCAGTGTTTTCCCATTTAACCAACTTCTTCTTCTTCTGGGTATAATAACTCCTCTCCCATTATCTGTTGTTGTTGTGGTGTTGAGTGTTGAGTTGTGGGTGGTTGTGTTTGTTAAGTTGTGTTGAGTAATGAGTTAAGTCAACTTCTGGTGGTGTTCCGCGAAGCACACTTTCCTGATGTAATGCAGTTCATAAGTGCCCTTATCTAATTAAATTGTGACATAAATATAAATATTTATTCCATAAACCCTATTTATTCAATAGATGAAGCAGAAAGGAAAGATTGATTTCTCTTTCAGCTTTCTAGTTTGTAAATAGGCATAGACAAGTCTATTTTAGAACACGGCACTTGTCCTAGTACACGAACTGTCATTTTAGCTGTAGATAGTGATAGCATTTTTAACAGTGTTTCTGCTGAAATGCACAAGATTGCTTTAGAATCATCACTTCGTACAGTTGTCTAGAATAGAATGTAGTATTATTATGCACTTCTTAAAGTTAATAACTATCTTTAAGAATATCAGAGATTGCAGTATTCGAAAAGAGTATTAGATTGTCAGTTTGCCGGGAATCGGCTCATGCGTCGTCAGAATGGAACAGTCAAACATTTTTCCACTTCAGAGGTTTTAATTTATAATAATGTATTTCAATTGACATTACAAACACTGAATACCATTCCTGGGCCTTTGATACATCTGGTCATCAGTTCAATCTAAGGACTAACAAGCTCACCTGGGATCCAGACATTCTGCCTTCCCTATTTGAAAATCGGTCACCTAGCTTTCACGTCTGTTCATCAGGCATGTTTTAGGAAGAGTGCGTAATTAACATATTCCAAGCGGGTTTTCAAATTGAGGCGGTTTCACATGTCTGTTTTGTCCAATGGTCTCCTGAGCTTTGGCTGATGAAATGTTTCTTAGAATTGACGTCATCTTCTGTCAATTGTTCAAGTTTCAGTTTGATGTGATGTTAATTTTGCAGTTCTGGTTTCAGTTTGCTCCTGTAGTCAATTGTTATATATTTTCTCCCTTCTTTTGCGTGCAGTCTTGTAAACTGAATAATGGTGGTTAGCGTTATGCCACAGTATGTATGTATGTATGTATGTATGTATGTATGTATGTATGTATGTATGTATGTATGTATGTATGTATGTATGTATGTATGTATGTATGTATGTATTTATGTATGTATGTATGTATGTATGTATGTATGTATGTATGTATGTATGTATGTATGTATGTATGTATGTATGTATGTATGTATCACCGCCTCACCTTTAGAGATATTATTTAGAGGGCTACAACTCCAGCCCAAGGGATAGAAGAGAGTCACTCAGAGCCCGAGTAATCTAGAGCCTTCTAGAAGGACTGGTCATTGAGTCCAGGGTTCCGTGGACACTGATGTGGCCCGCCTATTGCGGGGTCCACGAGGAACTCGGACAGAGTTACCACCCGTGTCGTATTGGGACACGTGTAGACCGGCAGAGGACAGACGGACTTGAGAGAGGCAACAGGGCCTGCCTTTGAGGGACTCTATAGATATCAATAGATATATAGACATAGGCTAGATAGTTTGCTAGACTGTTGTATGATACCTATTTGTTTGATGTTCACTATCTGTGATATGTAATATAGCGCGGGTCTGTTTACCCACTGCGCCAACGCATACTGTATATGTAAATACAATAAATATTCGATCTCATAGCGAACAGATTTATTGTTGCCTGTATGAACCCAAGTTCAGTTACCTAGATAAGAGCAAGACGATGACAGGCTTTTTGGGGGCTAGTTTTCCGGTTTTGGCATAAAATCTATTGTGAAAGAGCTATTAATCTCATCTCATCTCATCATGTTCCTCTTGTACCTTGCGGTGTCGAGGTGAAGTATAAACTTCGTGAGAGTGCCCGGTTATGGGCTTCGTATATCGACATTCCCATGGATTCTGTTATTCCCTCCGTCCAGCGTTTACGTGGTCGGCCTCTTCCTCTGTTTCCATCTGGTCTGTACGTCATTGCCTGTTGTGGCATGTTGTTGACTGGTAGCCTACTTGCATGGCCAAACCATTTGACTTGCTGCTTTCTAATAAAATCTAGAGCAGCTTTAACCCCCACTTTAGTCCTGATTTCTTCATTTCTGATCTTATCTCTTCTTGATACGTTGAGTATTCTTCTCAGGAACCTCATTTCTGTTGTTGTGATTTTTCTTTTCTCTTTTTCTGTCATTGTCCAGGTTTGGCATTGGTAGCACAGAGTTGGTAGGAAGATTGTGTTGTAAAGTGCTTTCTTAGTAGTTATTGATACATGTTTGTTCTTTAGTATTGGTGCCATTTGTCCAATGAGTTGATTTGCCTTATTGCACCTATTTTCGATCTCGTCTTCTGATCTGCCATTTGATGATATTATACTTCCTAGGTACTTGAAGCTCTTTACTTGTTTCAAGGGATGTTCGTTTAGGTGAATTGTTGCTGTTTGTTCTTCTTTAGTTATAGTCATTACCTCTGTTTTGCTTGTGCTAATTTTCATGTTATGTTCCCTACACATTTCGTTTAGACTATTCATGTGGTCTTGTAATTCAGCTTCTGATTTTGCTATTAGTGCTTGGTCGTCCGCAAACAGGAGTTCTCTAATGGTTAGATTTGCAGATGGTTCTTCTTCTGTGTTCTCGTCATGCGGTATTCTTGCTGTCTCTGCTTGGCTGGTTTCTTTACATATGTTGTCTATATATGTTATGAACAAGAGAGGGGACAGGACACAACCTTGTCGTACTCCAGATCTTATGGTGAAGGGTTCTGAGTGTCCTCCAGTTGCTCTCACTATGCATTCACTGTTGTCGTATAAACTTCTACATAGGTTTGTTAGATGTGTACTCACTCCATATTGTTTAAGGATTTCCCAAAGCTTGTTTCTATCTACCCTATCAAATGCCTTTTCTTGGTGTCTGTTGTTCTACCCAAACATGGTTGAATAGTCTATGTAGCCAAGCTGTTCCTACTTCCCTTGCTGCTTTCTTAGTTTTTCTACGAGCAGTATGAAGAGCTATGAGCTATTAATTGCCATGTAAAATTACTTAATTGATCATATCACATTGATTTGTTTAAATCAAATAAAAAAATTGTTAACTTTACAAGTTTACAAAAAAAACAGTAGCATCTGTGATAAATCAGACAGACGTGGACAACACTGAAATCCCTGTACCAATCATGACTGACGACGGAAGTATAAATGACATACATATCTCTGACACTTTGACACAACAACAGCGACAAGACATTTTGACTATCCTTGACGAGTATAAATCTATCTTTTCTAACAAACCTGGACGCACTGATAAAATAACACATTCAATTGTGCTGACAGATCTGAGACCGGTCAAATGTAGACCATATTCTATTCCTCTCCATTACAGATCTAATTTAGATAAAGAAATTTTAGATTTAGAGAAGAATGGCATTATTCAAAAATCGATGTCTCAATATTCTTCACCGATTGTTCTGGTGAAAAAGAAGGACCAGACAATCCGCTTGTGCATCGACTATAGAGTATTAAATACAAGAACAACAACGGATGCAGAGCCAATGAACAGTTGTGAAGATCTTATCTTAAATATGGCTCAATCATCCTTATTTTCCAAGACCGATTTAGCGAAAGGATATTGGCAAGTTCCACTACACCCTTCTTGTAGACATATAACAGCATTCGCAACACCTCTCGGTTTGTACGAATGGCTATATCTTCCTTTTGGCCTGAAGAACGCACCGGCCACATTTGTGAGACTAACAAGATTGTTATTACACGGAATTAAAGATGTAGTAGCCTATATTGATGATATATGCGTCCATTCTTCTGATATGACTTCTCACCTACTTACCCTCAAACAAGATTTCAACCAAATCTCTCTTTTTGGACTTACTATCAAACCTTCCAAGGTTGAATTAGGCTATACACAAATAGACTTCCTTGGTCATAGAATTTCTGAAGGTAAATTGTTGACAGATGATAAAATTGTTTCTAAGATTCTTAATCTAGAAGTGCCTACCACCAAGAAACAGATTAGAAGTTTACTAGGTCTTATTAACTATTATTCTAAATTCATTCCACATTGGGCAGAACTCACCTCAGTCTTTTCTGATATGTTAACTAAAAATCATCCATCAAAAATTTGTAAAAGTACCAGCTTAGATGATGCAATGTGTAGATTGAAACATATTTTTTCTAATCCACCAGTCTTACGATTACCCAACATAAATTTACCCTTTATTTTGACCACAGATGCGAGCGCTATCGCAATAGGAGGATGTTTAATGCAGGAAATGGATGGAGTGAGACACCCGATTCTCTACGTGAGCCGCAAACTAAAGAAGGCAGAGACACGTTATGCCACAGTGGAATTGGAGGCTTTAAGCTTACTGTTTTGTATATTGAGATTATCTAAGTTCCTCTTGGGTAGTCACTTTGTGGTCCTCACGGACAGTTCGCCATTATTGGTCCTTAACCATGGGTCGCCTAAAAACCATCGGCTACAAAGATGGTGTCTTCTACTTCAAGATTTCGACTTCGAAATCCGCCATATTAAAGGTACCGACAACATTATGGCTGACCTATTATCACGGCAAACGAATGCGCCAGTAGAATGACTCTTAGCACATCGACCATTCGCCGCACTATAAACTGTGATACTTTTAGTCGGTTGCATATAACAGTGTAACTCTACACCTGCTAGAGAACTCTCAGTGATTATGTCACTTACGACACCCACGAACATGATACTTGAAGAGCTATACATTAAGAGCTATACTTTAAGAGCTATACTATCAAGTGCCCAAGCTCTAGAACGATTCCAGCAAGAAACGTTAAGTGTGTGTCAACCAATAATATCAACCAGTGAACTAACTCCGAATTCTGTAAGAACACGTTATATGGGACATTGAGAACATTCCATACTTGCTGTTACTACGAAACTTTGCAAACAGCCGAAACAGAACGACATCGACTACAACACTCAAGAGACAGCCATACTAACTTTAACATTCATGGCATAACACGCTAACAACAGAAGGACAACGCGCACATCATCGTTGGATTTAATTATTTAATTAATTAATTACTAAATATGTATTATATTTGCATTAATGATGTATATAAAATGTGTTAACCTGTAATTTGTACATATTCTAAGTTAATATTACAGGCGGTGCTATTCATAGGCTAAAGAACCGTCCTATACAATTGTCTCTGTGTAAATTATAACCCATTTTTCAGTCATCGTACAAGAAGTACGTATTTTCTTAAAGGGCAAATATCGCCTAGTCCATTTTTTCTAAGGGCAATAACACTTACCTCAACTTTAATTATATATATTTTAACCAAATACTATTTCGAATGAAAGGTGAGTGAATGACTGCGTGAATGGATTAAATGAGAGAACGATACACTTGGCGGACAAATTGTACGCAAAACGTATTTATTTTAATTTGTCTGCGTCTTTCATGTAAAATTGCATGACTTGTCTAAATTGTGAATACATGTTTAGTAGTTAGTTTAATATACTTAGCATAGTAGTTAGATTAATATACTTAGTTTAGCAGTTAGGATACATCTAAGCACCACTACTTGGAATGCCTGATCATGTATTTCATGATTGAGGTTATCCCAACTCGTGACGCTTGGACATAAGCCACACATTCAGCATACACTTTACACAAAACTTAAAACTCAACACTATCAATTTAAAATACATTCACTTTATTAGAAACAGCAACTTATTAGTCAACACACTAACAAGCCAACAGGGACACATGTAGTCTGAGGGGGATAAAATAACAAGGTAACTACATATTTAACATTATACAACATACGAGAGTAAAAGTGTATTGAAATGCACACACAAATCAAGATTTGAAAGTGTACTTAATTAGCCAGGACTTCGGTCTTGCTAACTCTCTTTAATACAGAGGTTAATTGTCTGGGTATCAGTTGGGTACTATGAGAAGGGCGGGTTGTAAATACAACTACTAAAACGTCACGTAACTTCGGTCTGATAAGCATTGTTAAGCACACAGGAGACAGAGTGATCTCTTTACCAAATCAGAGAAGTGGTGTATGGGAGAATACATGAGTTTTAATGCCACTATGTAGGTTACCAGGTTACTGCCCACCAAACCACAAACACCAACTTTATGTGATTCGGTGACAGAATTAGAACATATCTAATTACCCTATAACAAAACGTCATCAGGGGAGAAGGAGGAATCCTGTCACCGCCTCACCTTTAGAGATATTATTTAGAGGGCTACAACTCCAGCCCAAGGGATAGAAGAGAGTCACTCAGAGCCCGAGTAATCTAGAGCCTTCTAGAAGAACTGGTCATTGAGTCCAGGGTTCCGTGGACACTGATGTGGCCCGCCTATTGCGGGGTCCACGAGGAACTCGGACAGAGTTACCACCCGTGTCGGATTGGGACACGTGTAGACCGGCAGAGGACAGACGGACTTGAGAGAGGCAACAGGGCCTGCCTTTGAGGGACTCTATAGATATCAATAGATATATAGACATAGGCTAGATAGTTTGCTAGACTGTTGTATGATACCTATGTGTTTGATGTTCACTATCTGTGATATGTAATATAGCGCGGGTCTGTTTACCCACTGCGCCAACGCATACTGTATATGTAAATACAATAAATATTCGATCTCATAGCGAACAGATTTATTGTTGCCTGTATGAACCCAAGTTCAGTTACCTAGATAAGAGCAAGACGATGACAGTATGTATGTATGTATGTATGTATGTATGTATGTATGTATGTATGTATGTATGTATGTATGTATGTATGTGTCAAAGAGCTGCAAGTGACTTAATAGAGAAGATAGAAGTAGAACTATGGAAATAGACCTAGACAGGATCAGGAGAACATAGCTATCTAGGAAATAGGGACAGAAGGGACAGAAGCACGAGTGAGAACTATAAATAGTTCTCCGACTGGACGCACTCGTGTCCAAACAGGGGACACTGTAAGACGTGAGCTGGAGTTGCCCAGAATAGAGTGGGAAACCCGCATCACGAGAAGTGCCCACGAAACACCAGTAACTCGAACCAGTTGACCAGTTACTAACTGCGTGCTGGAACTCCGAGCACGCAAACTAGCTGATGCACGAAGAGTCAACTGCTCGTGCCTGGACACGCCACGAAGATCGTCAGACCGCGACTCGACAGCGTAGGAGACAGACTGATGTATTCGCTGTGAATACTTTGTTGCTTACAAAGGACAATAGCAATAGTTGTGACTTAGACTTAGCTTCGATAGATATTACCATCGATATCACCTTTCACATAACATCATCACGATATACCATGATGTGTATTACCTATGTGGTTATATGCTCGCAGAGCTACTGTACAACTAGCTAATAAAATTGTATTATAATTATATCCTTTTGTACGACGTACGAGTTCTCATTTCGTGTGGTACAAAAGAGGAATCCTTGTATGCCTGTCAAAGTTAAGTTGTTGACAGGCAGGATCCGATTTGGTGTCAGAAGGTGGGGCTTGAACCACCTTCAAGCACTTTTCAAGTTTTCCCACATAAAGTGTAAACATTTCGACCAAAAAAATTTCGACCAAAATGCTATTTGTCATTCCATTCGATGTAAATTTGAAAATTTAAACTGTGATTTTGTGTAAACTGTAAATATGTATCTAAATCACAAGTTTAACCACTATTTTTGAATATTTCTGGTATTACATTCATTATGTCAAAGTTTATCGAATTTACCCACGAACTTGTGCAAAGTCAAACATATTTTGTACAAGGGATGTAAGTTAGAAGTCAGACTAAGATCATACAGCATAGCTCAGTCAGAGACAGTAGAAAGTGAAGATAAGACGACAATTGACTATTCATTTGACGATTAATCTCACGATTCATTTGACGACTTATTCATACGATCATACCATTCATATCATTATATCATTCATATTATTCACATCACATTTGTAATTTGCCGATCGTAAGAACTGTAACATTGAAATTGATCACCACAATGTATTTTGTAACATATACTATGTACTAATTGTTGATGCTCTACAAAACAGAGACATCACGCGTACGAGCAAGCCTATCGATTCTGTGTGAGCAAGACAGCGGTGTAACATCCCGAGGGGCAGTATTTTCATCTGATTAGATGAGTATTTTTTTCACTATTTTGATAATCACAATTAACAACGCATCTTACTTTTCAGTGATTGATTGTGAACGTGTGAAACGTATTAATTGTAAAATTATTTATATACCATTTGTGTAAGAACAAAAAGCCATACAATTTCAACATTAAGTGAATGCATCCAAGCCATCCAAGACCTAGGCCATAGCGGGGAGAAATTAGAAAAATGGGCAGAACAGAAATACAAAGAATAAACAGAAAGAAAAGCTGCAATAGAGAGAGAGAGAGAGAGAGAGAGATGAACGAGCACTTGACAGACAGCATCAGAAAGAGATGAGAGAGTTAGAGGAAACAACTAAGCAGAGAGAATTAGAAGTAAAGCAAAAACAAATATAATTAGATGACGCCACCAAGCAAAAACAAATAGAATCAGATCAAGCCACCAAACAAAAGCAAATAGAGGTAGACGCACAAACAAAGTTAAATATGAAGGAAATGGAAGTTGACTCAAACATTCAAATAGCTAACATTAAACAGAAGAGTCAGGAAGAGCAGAACAAATTTTCTAAATATAAAGGGATCATCAAGGCCTATAGTCAAGGGGATTCAATCTCAGCCTGGACCGAGAATATAGAGTTCCAGCTCAAAGTTCAGAAAATACCGTTAGACGATTGGGCCATGATTTATATGAGAAATCTCACTGGGGAGCCCTTAAAAGTTATTGAGTCTATACCAACAGAATTAAGAAACAACTACCAGTATATTCATGACAGAATCATGCAGCATTTTCTACTCGATGCTCCTGGATATCAGATCCAGTACTCACAAATTAAACCAAAACCGAACGAAACATTTATAGATTATGTATCTAACGTTCAAAGTGTATTCAGTAAATGGCTTAAGGCAGCGAAAGTAGAAAAGAGTTTTGACAAGTTACAAGACTTAATGGTTATGGATAAAGTGATATCCACAGTTCCAACTCCTTTTGCTAAGTTCCTTCAACAAGCAGACATTGAATCTCTAGAACAGTTGGAGAAACGTGGTTCGGCGTATTTCTCTTCCAACCGAGATATATTTAAGTCATCTATACATGATTCTGAAATTACAGCGTTTGCTAAGAACCAACCAAACAGATCTTTCAACCAGAAATCTTATCAGAAGAAAGATAAACCATACCAAAAGCCACCCCTGTGTGGATACTGCAATTTATATCACCAACAATATTCGATGTGTGATAAAAATCCTTCATACCCTGCACATCTCGAAATGATGATCAAAAAGCAGGAAAACAAAAGGAATTCATATAAACGTGCAGTTAAATGTTTTTGTTTGTTCTTCGTATGGACATTATTCTTCTAGATGTTTGGGCAGGCAAAGAATGAAGGCCAGCAACGCTGTGCTGATTGATACATCTTCTGATAATGACAGTGAAGTTGAGTGTGAGAACGAAAATGTATTACATTTCAATGAGTTTGGCTGTTGTTACTGATTTTTTAGACTTCGATAAATGTGATACTTGTCACCAGTTCCATACGGACGGTAAACTCAAATGTGGTCATATTGTACTATTTTCTAATGAAGATACAAATTCAGCTTTAGCCTCCAGAGGCAATTTAAAGTTCCACGATGCACTGGTCAATGAATACCCATGCCAATGTTTACTTGATAGTGGGAGTACTTTAATCGGGGTAAGGAAAGAACTAGTTAACCCAGAGGATTATACGGGTGATGTTGTTATATGCCGCACTTTTTCTTGCAATATTGAGAAATACCCGCTGGCAAAAGTCCGTATAAAAACCCCGTTCCTTTCCGGCACATTTACGTGCGCTATTTTACAGAACCCCTGTACTGACCTCATTTTAGTGTGCCTACCAGGGTTAAGACACTGCACTGATGACGAAATATTAGCCTGGAAACAAACTAACACGGCGAATGCAGTAACTAGGTCAGAGACTCAAACACATCAGAATGACCTACAAGATGAGATGTTACAATTATTAATACCTAGCGGTACTAGTGACAATACCACTCGACAAGATGTTATCGAGGCACAACGCGCCGATCCAACCATTGCACCTTATTTTAAATTATTAGGTAAAAAGGCCAAATTAACCAAAAATGCCTCCTGTTATTTTAAACTCCACAATGGAATTCTCATGCGACATTACACCACCAATAACCATGAAATTCAGCAGACGGTGCTACCTTTGAAACATCGACAAAACGTGTTAAAGATGGCACACTATTCACCGTTTTCTGGACATCTGGCTTATGACAAAACGAAAGCCAAAATTTTAGCACACTTCTATTGGCCTAAGTGTTGTAACAATATCAAATCTTTTTGTCGGTCATGTACCATTTGCCATCATTTAGTGAAAAAGGGAAAGCATGTAACAGCTAAGGTTCAACAGCTGGGTACCAAAACCCTACACCTTGAACCCAATCAAGAGGTGCTACTTTAACTACCAGATAAGCTTAACCTATTATTAACTTCATGGCAAGGGCCATTCAAAGTGGTACGAAAGATATCAGATGTCGCTTATGAAATATTGATAAACCAAAAATTAAAGATATTTTATATCAACATGCTGAAGCCTTACTTCTCACGACAAGAACCGACGACAGACGAACAGAATGCACCCACACCAAGCAACCCGACGACAGACGTACATAGCGCAACTACACTAGTTAGGGAGACAGAAAACGACGACAGCGCATATACACTTACTCAGGAAACAGAACACACAGGTAGTACAACTACAGTACTCAATCAGATAGACGACGATGACATAGAACTACCAGTCCCGACAGTAGACTAGACTGGGAAAATTGATAGTATACGAATAGAACCGAGACTCACAGACGAGCAAAGACGACAGACAATAGAGCTAGTGACAGAATACAGAGACATTTTTTCCAACATTCCAGGTAGGACTGACAGAATCGAACACTCCATTATTCTGACTGATAACACCCCTATCAAATGCCGACCTTATTCCATCCCATTAAGTTATAGGGAAAATCTCGACAAGGAACTTCTAAATCTTGAGTCGAGTGGAATAATCCAAAATTCGCAGTCAGAATACTCTTTTCCTATCGTCCCTGTGAAGAAAAAGGACTCTACGATCCGCATCTGTGTCGATTTTCGCAGGTTAAATAATGTCACCAAGGTCGATGCAGAGCCAATCCCATCATGTGAGGATCTGATTCTTGATATGTTAACCTCTCGAATTTTTTCTAAACTTGACCTAACTAAGGGATACTGGCAAGTCCCGATGCATCCACTTTCTATCCATCTAACAGCATTCTCAACACCTTTAGGTCTTTATTAGTGGCGATTCCTTCCTTTTATCCTTCGTAATGCTCCAGCCAATTTCGTCCGACTCACCAGGGACCTTCTTCATGGAGTAACGAATACGGTAACTTACATTAATGACATTTGTGTCCATACTGCAGACTGGACATCACACTTACAGAAACTGCGACATGTCTTCGATAGATTGAGATTATTCGGTCTTACTGTAAAGCCAACCAAAGTTGAGTTGGGGATGGAAGAAATCGATTTCCTAGGCCACACGATCACCAGAGGCCAACTTAAGACAGATGATAAAATTGTCACCAAAATTTTGAACTTAACTATGCCTACGACCGTGAAGCAGGTCATAAGCTTGCTTGGTCTAGTGAATTACTACAATAAGTTTATACCCAATTTAGCTGAGATCACCAGCGTTTTTTCAAATGTTTTGAAAGCATCTGTGAAATTAAATGTACAAGATGCAGAGTTAATTGATGCATTATCAAAATTAAAACATATGTTCAGCGTTGTACCTATCTTGCGCTTGCCTAACCCCAATCTTACGTATTTTCTTCGTACAGACGCAAGTGCTATATCCATTACTGGCGTTTTAGGACAGTTATATGAGGGAATCTTTCATCCAATCATATATGTAAGCCGCAAGATTACCCCTGCTGAATCGAGGTACTCAGTCTCTGAGTTAGAGGCTTAAGCGTCATCTATTGTGTCCGGAAGCTTCATAGATTCTTAGCAGGTACCCAGTTTGTCATTGAAACTGACAATTCACCGCTGACAGTGATGCAGTCTGGAGTCCACCGTAATAACAGGATCTACAGATGGTCTTTGATCCTGCAAAATTATTCGTTCACTATAAAACATATCAAGGGGAACATGAACTTTCTGACAGACACACTTAGCCGACCTTCTCAGATCGATATACCAGAGGTACGAGAAGAGAGCGATCCGACATCACCAAAGTCAGTGACACTGTAATTAACTAGTGCCCTATATGGTGAATACAGATACTGTAGTGCGCTTACCATCGTGAATCGCCTGAACTTGCTTACTATTAACTGTGTCAGTACTAGTGAAAGTGAACAGACACATTATGAGTTGTCTACGCCACCACCATATATGCAACCCATGAGTAGAACGATATTACAACGTTACCCAGGATGAGAGCGTATATTTCAGACTTTGTCTAAATGAACTCTATTTTTCAACGAGATTCAACAGAGGACGCTACTCCGACAACACACCTGGATGTAATTATGTAATTTAGATAGACATAAATTGTATGTGATATGTATAATAATATGTTTTTATAACAGTTGCATGTAACATCATATTTTCGTAGTTACAATAGAGTGTAGAACCACCCATATAACCTTATTTGTAACATTGAATAGTTAAAAGTCATTTACATTTAGTTAGAAACTCATTTAGATTAACCTTACATCATACTTTTCAACTTAGGAAACATTACTTTAGATTATCATCATGTAAACACTTTTTCTTAGACAGTTAGTTAGTTAGAACATTAGTTAGAAATTAATCCCATCATTTAGAAA
This sequence comes from Cepaea hortensis, assembly GCA_963921405.1. Classification (NCBI taxonomy): domain Eukaryota; kingdom Metazoa; phylum Mollusca; class Gastropoda; order Stylommatophora; family Helicidae; genus Cepaea; species Cepaea hortensis. The sequence goes on along the minus strand of OY992876.1, from coordinate 465,626,303 downwards.
TTCATACCATTCTATGTACTAACACACAATAAGGTAACTAACACACTTTTCCCCATTTGCATCATTTAGTTAGATTAGTTCCCTTAGTTAGCGTAGCTCAGTACACCAACGTAGAATAGATTAGCTATATTAATCAGTACCCTCAGGATTGGTAGCGAACAATCCTCTTAAATATGTATATTTTTGTACAGAATGACGAGTGTAAAACTAGAGCACAATCATTTGGCTTGAAAACCTGTTTAAATTCAGCCAACTATTTATTGTACATATATATTGTTCATCCATTCTCTTTCCCACAACCATATTTTAATGACAGAACATGTATTTTAAAACCTGTGTAGAATGAAAGAGGAATGAAAGATGTATGAATGAGATGAGAGAATGAATTGAATACAGATCAGTGAGACATGTTGCGGCATTTTTTTTTTTGCCGCACAATGCGAGTTGTTGTAATTCGTCTGTGTCAATGTGTGTAAAACAATGTATTGTTCTATTTTTATCTGTGTAGTTGCCATACTTAGATGATAGAGATAGGAAACATATTTTGAACATCATAAACCGGAAGAGTAGTCATAAATCAGACTTACAACTCGTTTGTGACTACAATAAACCGCTTTACGGCGCTCGAACGAGTACATACACTTAGATTATAGACACAGTCACATATTGGTAAGTTAAATACATATTAGTTTAATAGAAACATGCAATCAACCAGGAAAACTAACACATAAAGATGCATGCACCATTAATTGCAAAGAGGAATAACTACTCTGAACAGGGGACACAACAAAATCTTGAAAACCTTAGGTTAACACTGAAATACTTTTTTCACAAGCAGAAACTAAAAAGGTGAACAGTAGCACATAAAGCATGTATACTAGTTGGAGTAAATATTATATGGGAGCATGAATATTATTCATGTATTGTACTCGTAATAGGGGCAATATTGTATGGGTTGTCAGTTATATTCACAATTTGAGGACAGGTCAAAAGACATTGGTTCCGGACCACACAAACTCCCAAGAAGTATAATGTTAGTATGAGCACAGTCTCTGGCCAACTGTACTATTGTGGTGTGCTAATCAATTAGCCAAGTGAAGTAGTACAACAGTGTGACGAGGGAAAGGAGAGATCTTATCCTATGCCTAGAACAGAGGTAGAAAACTCATGCAGTCTTTGACAAAATTAGACAGCCCTAATTTTTTGTTGAGATTACTACTTGTGTTACACCCACAACTTAAAAGTTTATAACACAACACAGAGGGAGGGAGAGCCTGTCAAAGAGCTGCAAGTGACCTAATAGAGAAGATAGAAGTAGAACTATGGAAATAGACCTAGACAGGATCAGGAGAACATAGCTATCTAGGAAATAGGGACAGAAGGGACAGAAGCACGAGTGAGAACTATAAATAGTTCTCCGACTGGACGCACTCGTGTCCAAACAGGGGACACTGTAAGACGTGAGCTGGAGTTGCCCAGAATAGAGTGGGAAACCCGCATCACGAGAAGTGCCCACGAAACACCAGTAACTCGAACCAGTTGACCAGTTACTAACTGCGTGCTGGAACTTCGAGCACGCAAACTAGCTGATGCACGAAGAGTCAACTGATCGTGGCTGGACGCGCCACGAAGATCGCCAGACCGCGACAGACTGATGTATTCTCTGTGAATACTTTGTTGCTTACAAAGGACAATAGCAATAGTTGTGACTTAGACTTAGCTTCGATAGATATTACCATCGATATCACCTTTCACATAACATCATCACGATATACCATTATGTGTATTACCTATGTGGTTATCCGCTCGCAGAGCTACTGTACAACTAGCTAATAAAATTGTATTATAATTATATCCTTTTGTACGACGTACGAGTTCTCATTTCGTGTGGTACAAAAGAGGAATCCTTGTATGCCTGTCAAAGTTAAGTTGTTGACATATGTATGTGTGTGTGTGTGTGTGTGTGTGTGTGTGTGTCTGTGTGTGTGTGTGTGTGTGTGTAGTTAGTTAGTTAGTCGACATATCATCCGCATTGGTTAGCTCTGTCTGTCTGTGTGTCTGTGTGTCTGTGTGTCTGTGTGTCTGTCTGTCTGTCTGTGTGTGTGTCTGTCTGTCTGTCTGTTTTTCTGTCTGTCTGTCTGTCTGTCTGCTTCCCTCCCTCTCTCCCTCCCTTCTGTCTGTCTGTCTGTCTGTCTGTCTGTCTATCCATCTATCAATGGATTGATCGATTGATTTTATCGATCTGTTTGTCGGTAGGTCGGTCTGTCTGTCTGATTTAACGTCTGTCCACCGCCCCCCACCCCCATCCCGTCCTCCCATCTGTCTTTCTTCCTGTCTGCTTGCTTATCTGTCTTTCTGAATTGTTTATCTCCCTATGCGTCAATATTTCTCTCTGTCTATTCTTCTACGGTTTCTACTTCTGAATGCTGTTGTTGCACACAGTGAACAACTGGGGTTAACATTAAATTATAAAAAGACACAGATTATGGTCGTCACTAGGAAGAACGAAGTGCCACAATGTAAAATACAAGTAAATGGGAATACTCTTCAACAAGTGAATTGGTACAATTATCTCGGAACAGTCATAACAGCTGATGGGAGATGCCTTGAAGAGATTAGAACAAGAATCGCCATGGCGAAAGAAGGTTTTACCAAGATGAAAAACATACTGACCAATAAAAAAGATGTCAATTGAAACGAGAAAAAGAGTGTTGAGGTGCTACATAGAGCCTGTTCTTTTGTATGGATGTGAAACTTGGACAATGAGCAGTCAAGCTGAAAAACATCTGATGTCTGCAGAAATATGGTTTCTGAGGAGAATGCGAAGAATAACATGGACAGACAGAAAAACCAATAACCATGTACTACAGGAGACAAATGAAAATCGAAAATTAAATAGAGAAATTAGACGTAGACAGTCAAAAATGTTTGGACATGTTATGAGAAGAGATGAATTGGAGAACTTGGTGATATCTGGCAAGATCGAAGGGAACAGTCCAAGGAGAAGACAGAGAAGTAAATACCTGGATGGCTTGGCCACATGGTACATGGAACACTGAGCTGATCCAAGACTCTGGTGATCGAGTGAAATGGCGAGTCATGACCGCCCACGCTTACCGGCATGGCACATTATTGATTGATTCTTCTACGTAAAATTATATAAATTATAAAATTTACAACATGCGTAAACATCTCAACACTATCTGTTTTGCCTGACATATTACTAAACGCAAGACATTATATGTAACAATATAAACCACAGTTAATATTCACCGAGAGTAAACCAAGGCATAAGATAACTGATATCGTCTTCATGGTCTCAGCAGCGAGATATACACACGAATCAACCTGTGCAGTAATCTATCTATCGGTTCACGTCGGTTCTCGTACACAGCTATATACTTTTGTAGCTGAACATGTTGTTCCATAAATCATGCTTATTACAGAATGAATATAATACAGTATTCTAAATTTCTCGTGTGGCAGCCTTTGTTAGACGCGGCTGTATATCATTCTGATTTATAGTCATATTGTCCTTTTTTCTACGATATTTCCTTTTGATGATGTTGTCACTTATTCATACATCACAGCGTGAGTGCTGACAACTACTCTGTTCATTCGGCTGTCGGAATAAAATAGTTTCGGTGTATTTATTTGTTAAAAGGAGTGTATAAACAAGAATGCAGATGGCCACCTTTCACACCATACAACGTTGGTACTGTAATATGTTTAAACCAATCGGCACTAGATGGTTGATGTGGGTACTATCAAGCCGGCAGCTTTTACTTTCCATGACATTTCTTGAAACATATTTTATAAATCGTTCACTGGGTACCTAAATCAATGGAAGAAAATACCCGCCTCGAGGCGGACTAAAACGCGGGACCACATGACTGGGAAGCTATAGTCTGTCAAGAAATGAATGCCTTTATTCACGATCAATTATTTTGAAAACTGTCTGTTGCATAGTTATGACATTTTTCCTGTCGTCTTATATTTACCACCACCCAAGAAATATTTCTTTGATAGGTCCAAAAGCAACTTAAATTATGGTAAGCGGCGACATATCTTTGATGTTTTGGTGAAAAACTAGTGATTTTTCGCTAACAAACATTTTTACAGTAATGCCCAATTCCACTACCTGAGGCTCTTGTCATAAGGCCAATCCCATGTCCCAGGAGAAAATTAACTATTCAACGCTAATGTTCCTGTGTGAAGACGTAATACATTTAATAATGTGCACTTCATCTCTGACCAGTAAATTATATACCGCATATAAACAAACTTTGAAATCTGCTGTACGATCTCCAGAACAAATTTTTTGTTGTTGTTGGGTGGACATAATGATAAGGTTATTGTGGTATGTTGGGAATTAGGAAGCAGTACCCACCTTGGCCTACCCCACAATGAAGTTAAGCTAAGAGGATGGGACTAATTTCGTCTGGAGGGGATGGGTCCTTGGAAGCCAAAGTGCCCCATATTAGCTCTGGAAATCATGGAGTTTCCCCGGAATGTTAATGACTTCCCTCCAAAACTTTCCTTCCCGAAAAGAGATTCTTATTTAGCTCGTGAACCCCCACCTGTATTCATTTTCCCTTTCAGGTGAAATGAGTACAAGGAAATTTATATAATTTAAAATCTCTTCTCTGAGTAATCTGGAACCTGGGAGCTTACAATAGAACAGGCCGTTGCTGTCTATTAGTGTTTACCCAGCCACCTTCCGTTCCAAATTCTACAAAATATGTGAAGTAATTAAATTAACTACATATATAAAAAGTTTTGTCACATCACAATGTACTCAACTGTAGCGAAACGCCAGTGGCCCATGTCCTTATGCATTCTTTTAGTTTTGGTAAACAGGGGGAAACGGCTTTCGGAAACTCTCAGTTCTCCTGTTTGCTCAAATCTCCATGAAAGAGGGTTCTTTGGGTTATCTTCATACCACAATCTTTACATGGAGCGAGTATATATTTGTCTTTCCTTTCGGGTAGACCCGTTGGAGCGCCTTGCGTCAAATGTGCACTGGTGCAGCTGCTGGTCAATTGATGGCCGTGCCAACACCTACCGTTTGATAGTTGCAGCATGTCAACTAATTTAAAGATTACGACAGAGATGCAACATACTACTGAAGTAGTGGAAAGGTAAACTTGGGTTTTCTTTGGTCCAGGCAAAACTTGGCCTATAAATATCTATTGTCTTAACGACTGAGAGGATATGGCGAAACAGCAGTCTTGCCATGTTGGGAGGGGGTGACCGTTAGCCGATCTGGTTACGCGTCTTGATCTTGGCATGGCAAGGGAACACATCTGAAGAATAAGTAGTTACCAAATGATATCGCTTGTTCTTGGCCGCTGATGGACGAGTGATATCTTTCTTCCTACGGCTTACCGTTACTTAGTAGCATCTCTCTTTTAAATATACGCACATTAGATAGCTACGGTGTGCTCCTTGGGGATGGGGTCCACCACTCTATGATCTATCTTCTTGAGCCGGAAGAGGCTATCCACGGTGCTATCTCTTTCGTCTTGTAGTCGATAGGATGATGTGGGGATTATAAATAAACTTCGTTATCTTATTGAGAGAACCTGCATTCCTCTGAATCTACGTGTTGGGTGAGGCACTGCCGGTACATTGCGGCGGCAGCTCAGACAAGAGCAGCAGCCGGAAGAGGTAGTATCTTCTAGCATATTCTTGCTGGGAATGGGGAACTACACTGCGTGCCATACAACCCCACTAATATACTATTAGTTAACGGGGAGAAACACACAGATTACTAGGCGCACCACACCACAAGATCTTGGTTGTGAGAAAGGCATGGTTTGCGAGGGAGAAAGAAGCTGGGAAATGAATGTGCCCAATAATAATAAAGGCAGGGTATGAGTGAGGAGAGTGATTCGTGTATGTAACAGGGTGCATAGTGTAGCCGACCGGACGTCTACAGATTGGAGGTCTATGCAAGCCAGGACGTAGCCAATCCAGGGGCTACCTGACATGTCCGACAAATTCAAGCAAGCCACTGATAAACTGGTGTTGGTAAGCCGAAATGCATAACTAATATGTGGTGCTTGAGTCAGCTTGATCCCTCACTCGAATGTTTGTCCTTTCCAGGGTCCTTCTTTTGAAAGTATGAACAGAGCTGAAGGTCTCGACAGGACTCTACGCAGAAAGCAGGTTATGACTATGCCATGGCAAGGTTTGGGCCATGCCTGTTTTAAGAATATGATCTCTACAAGATAGAGCCACTGCTGACCTTGAAAGAATGACCATCAGCTGTACTGACACATCACCAGTGTAACGGAGTGTTTCGGGTTCACCTTGGGTAGTGAGAGTGAACCACACCCGAGGTGTCTCTAGCACTCCCGTGTATTCTAGCCCCAGGGGTTGGACGAGCAGATACACTTTTTTTCTCTGTGGTTGATCTCAGGTTATTTAGTTACGTCTACACACCCCTCCAGATTCTAGACCCCTACTAACTACCTACACCTGTTGAACAATGAACACTTAGGCATCGTCCGAGACCACACTCAATCATTATACAAAGAGCAAGTCAACTTACATAAAGTTTATTCTACCTTTGAGAATATAGAACTGAAATGAACATCCTGATAGAAGAATCTATTTACACAAATAGAAGATAGAGTAGAGAAAGACTTAGAGATGTAGGTGTCTTCATCGAGTTGAGAAGTAGAGTGGATGCAGATGTCCCGTCCAGTCGGTCCGCCACTCACCCGGCTTCCTTCCAGTGAGATGACTAGAACCTTGGAGACCACTCCGTCTCCCGAACGTGGAACCACAACAATAGAGTCACTGCTGGACCACACTTCACTGGACCAACTGCATCTATAACACTCCCACGGAGTCACTGGTAATACAGTTCTCGAACACAACCGAGTTGGAGACACTCTTCCTGGACTTGGCTCCAAGTATTGGTTACTTCGATGAACTAAATAGTCACTGACCAACCGAATGGTCTGTCACTCATAGCACAGTCCCACTGCAGAACCGATATGGCATTGACCAATTCAATGGTCTCTTACAGTCACACTTTGTAGGATCAGATGTGGCTACTGAAAAGTTACTGAGTCCTTCTAGAACACAGTTGATAATCTGGATACGGTAACAGTACATTAATAGAATCAGACATCTATTTTACGGAAACAATTCAGGTTGGACTATAATCCATAGTCCCTTCCACCGGGTTACACTTGACACACGTCAATGCTGGTGTAGTTCTTCTTAAGACCTGCCACTCGAGCTGTCCAAAGAACCATTCAAGTGTCTGAAGATTAGTTACTTCTGCGTTTAGGCAGAACCCCCGTCAAACCAGACGGACCGGTGTTCCCTGTCGAGCATGATTACTCAACATGCTGAAATGTTCCTGGCAAAAACAGAGTATCTTCTATTTTAAACGATCACAAACCATCACTTCCCACACGTGCACCTTCAGGGCAGTTGTATGTCTTGAAGCAAACTTCACGCATGGTGAATCACATTGGGTACCTGGTGTGATGGAGTCTGGCGTGATAAGTAAAGAACTGAACCCTTCGCTCTGTCACACGAAGTGGTTTTCTGCCAACAACAATTATAGTTGACTGGTTCCTCAACAGGCAAACTCCTGAAAAGGAAGAGCGACCGGTGAGAGTATACTGGCCCAAACATTAGTCCACATGCATCCTACCAATAACTACTCAACTCTCAGTCATGCTAGTTAGTTATTCATATAACCAAAGCATTATCTCTATATGGAGAGTAGTCAAGCATGGGTTCACAAATGTCAGCTGGCCTCACAGAACAGCCCGTCAAACAGAGCAAGAAATCAGAATGACGAGTCTGATCATTGGTCTCACCTATCCCTAATCATCTACCAGTCGTCGCTAACGTCAGTAATGATACAAGGCTGTTATTGTTCTAATTTAATCGAACTAAACAAATAGGTAAAGAGTCCCTAGACTCGTTCCTAACATCATCAATGTACATTAAGAAACATAATCTTGATCAATATACCATCCCTCGGGATATAGGAATAGTACATGATCACATCCAAGATGTACACAAGCCTGTTTGCTGGTGGGACCACCTGCCCACGCCACAGCAAACTCTTCTTATCAGACTCTGCCTTAGAGTCCAGAAGCCTTCTTGAGAATACATGTTCCCCACATGTTCCAAGGGTACTGTTCCAGTTCTGTCCTCCCAAGTGGTTTAGCCTTGGCCTGGACTGAACTTCATCGTTGGTTTGGTCTACCAACCCATACTTTCATAACTTGCTTTCACATCCCCCATATTCTATATTTCCCCAGTCTCATACAGCCTCCGGCATCCTTCCATACTTCCAGCACCTTAGCATTCACTCGCACTAGCGTCAGTATGAAAGAAACAGGATAGCTTAGACAAGATTTCAGAACGCATATTTACATCGCGACGGCACGCAGTGTTATCACGCGTCGATCTATTCGGCGTTCGGAATTACCCCAGGAAGTATCCCATGCCATGAACTAATATATATACACATTGTCACATCATATATATATAGATATAGCACCAAAGCCACTTACTTTTCCACAGAAATCCGCTGTTCCACACAATGAATTCACTATTAAGTTACTACACAATAGTTACATCATTCTTGGTGGCACAGAACTAAGTTCTTCCTTTACTTAGTAACTAAGCACAATTTTGTCTGAATCTCCACCTACCAACTTACCTGGTTTTCTAACCGTTCTTCTGGCTTCAGCAACTGACTGACATAATCTAAGTTTCCATCCGGCACAAGTAACTAGGTTTTATTCTAACACAGCAACCTAATAGATGCAACGATTGGCAATATATGGTACATATATTTGGAACCCAAATCGCCCACATCACATTACGGCGTTCCTAACAGCTGATTCGCGAGCACACGGTAAACAAACCCACGATTAATTGTCACCTGCGTTATCGATCGGTTTGCTAATTAGTATGCAAGGACATCCGCATAGGTAATGAGGTTAGAACAATGGCGTGTGGAACCCACGTACAAAGTTAAATGATTTAACCAAATATCTACCTGGATGGTGAAACCAGCTCTCCAGTCAGCTTCCGAACTGTTCAAGGGCTTCTCAGCTTCCTTTTCATAACAGTCAGCCGAATCATGGTTGAGGTGAGACGCAACACAAAAATGGCTCACATTCAGGCCAGCGTCTGTTCTCTTCGAACAAAAGTAAGTGACTGGCTGGTTTAGCCAATTTCCCGCTTCGTGCCAACTCGATGCGCACAAGAAGCGAGTGCTTCTTGAGAAAAGATACTTTCTCGGGAAAACGTCATTCCCCGCCTAGAGTTTCTAGATCTCTCTGCACGGGAATTTAGAGCGATACCCAACATCACGGGTTACTCGAATTCCGGTGTTTCGAGAAGATTCTAGATAATAAGTCCTCCATCGGCTTCCCTCAGCCTATTTTTAGCTGGGAAAGTCCCCGATGACGCGCCAAAATAGTGCGGGATCTTGACGACCCAAGACAGATAAACGCGTTTCGTCACATAGGCCCCCACTTTAAGAGGATCGACCCCGTCGTTCCACTTCTACGCAGAAGCTGTCTATGTCGTTCGTTCCTCTTTCTAAGAGACCGGATGGCGGGTGAGGAAGTCTAACCCGTCAATATTGTATAGAATACTTTTACCACATTCGGTGGGGTGGCAAGCTATTCAGTATCACGGGTGATCAACGCCTACTCCGCTACTGCGATCGGGCATCTCGCAGTATCTTGCGGACCAGAGCTCCCGTCTCGACCTGATTTAACGATCGTTCCTGCCAGAGTTTACTGGACTTCTGCAACTCCAGCTTCCCCTTTCGAGGACCCAGCTGGACTGCAGTCGGTCGGATTGAGGGACCAAGGGTATGTGTCCGTTCCGACACAACCCACCTCTTCCTACCTCGGTTCTCAGTGTAGCTAGCACTGCGGGTGTTCCTTTGGCCGGTCATGTTCCCCCGAGCACCGGGCTGAACCGAAGAAGGTACCTGCACATACATATAGGACTTCCTATGGTGTGACAGGCTTTCCGCTACCTGACCTGAACCCCGAACCGTTATTTCAGCGAATCTCTGCGCCCTTGGGCTGGTGGACTTATCATCGGGCTTCCCCTCATAGCGCATGAGGAGACTGGAATGGAAAGTAGTAGACTTTCCCAGGATCACCACTCCATAGTGCTTGTGGAGCCCCACTTTATCCACTAGGAATGGGCCCTGCCACCCGATTTCGAATTCGTTCCCCTCGATTGGGAGGAGTACTAGAACTCGGTCTCCAACCTCTAAGGATATCTTCGTCTTCGTCCGTTTCTCAGGTGTGCATTTACGGCACTCCGGACAAGACCTAATATACCTGCGCACGTCGCCTGTCATTCCCGGCCACCAATAGTACCGGGATAGACATTTACTGGTTGTCCCTACAGTCAGATGTCCGGTTGGGGACCTGACATGTACCGTTCGCAGCATATTAGCTCTGAAGCTCTCAGGAACCAACTTACGTTCCCTCTGCCTTTTCTCTGGTCCAGTCTGAATTACCGGTGACTGGTTATCAGAGTTGAACTTACCCTGAGTTAACGGGTTTTCATTGTTGGGCAACCATTCCGAACAAGGACACTCCGTCGCATCCTTGCTCCGAGCATTACTCATTCTATCCGGGTGAGTATTTCGGAGACTTACCTTTTCGAGACCCTCTTCCTCTGTATCTCTGACCTGCCTAGACTTATGGATGCTAGGGTGTTCTGGTTCGCCCAGAAACACGTACTTCCGGCCTAGAATTAGGGGATAGAGAGGATCCGGTACGACTGCCGCCTGAATGCGTCCAGTAACGTACTTGCTCCGAATCTCCACATTGGCAATCGGGCAACGTAACGCCACAGCACTCCTACTGGCTGGCTGTATCTCCGTCATCTCCCCGGTGAGTTGCTCTGGGCCTGTCAGGTGGGATGCAATTACAGCGGAAAATTGCAATCCCGTGTCGTAGAGGCACAACACCTGTCGCCCATTCACTTCTACTCTCTCAACCACTGGAGGTCGTCTAGTTTCTCCATTCCCATCAACCGACTTCACTTTCCTGCACGATCTATCCCTAACCTCAGCAAGACAAGCAAAGTGAAAGTCCTTGGGCTTACTCTTACACTCACTCGTATTGTGAGTGCTGGACTTGCAGAATTTGCACCAACGTTCACTCCACTTCCTCTTTGGAGAACTAGGTGGGCTATTCTTACCTTGGTTGACGTTAGAGATCTTCTCTAAAGAGCCTACCTGTTTCTTTGGTTCATCAGAACCTTGGGTCTTCTTTGACTTCTTCTTTTACTTACCTTGATCCGGATCTTTCGATCTCGGATCTGTTGGACTGGTGTCCCCAGTCTCGCCATAGACTTCAACGTATCTTTCGGCTAACTTGGTGACTATATCCAATCTCTCAGCCCCATTCTCACCTAAGAAGTTTCGCAAGGGTTTAGACATTTGCATTCGCATCTGATCTACAACCATCAACTCACGCAAACTTTCATACTCCTCCTTAAATCCGGCCAAGGCCATCCATTTAAGAAGGTATGAGTTCAATCTCACACTGTATGCTGAAAACAGTTCACCAGGTTCTCGCTTTGCCGTTCGAAACTTCCTTCGGTATGAGTGCGCGGTGATCTCGAATCTCTTCAAGAGAGCCGCTTTCAATGCCGGGTAATCATTCTGTAAACCGGTGGCAAGCGTGCATACACCTCATAACCTTCGGCACGGAGTCCCTGGGAGAGTTTCAAACACCATTTCTGTTTGTCTAGACCCATTGCAATAGACATGGCTTCATACTTCTCTAAGTATTGGTCTATCCGTTCCTTCTCGGGTTCGAACGGCTGTAAAGGCCATTTCATAGCCTGGAAGTCACGTCTACTGGTTGACTCTGAGCCAGGAGGTACACCTCCTCCCATAGCTCCATCAGTTACACCTGTAGCAGGCACTTGTGCCTCAAGTAGCTTCATTCGATACTCATGGTCACGTTTTTCTTTCTCGGCTTCCAACTCAAGCCGTTTCATTTCAGTATCAGCCGCTATCCTCTTTTCCTCCAGAGCCACTTTACTGGCTTCCAGTTCTCTTTCTGCTCTCCTCCTCTCTCTTTCCTCTTGGCGAAAATTTCTTTCCACCTCTTGGACATATGATTTCAAAGCATCTCCTTCAAGACCAGACTTACGTCCAGTTTCCTGAACTTTGTCCAAGTCTAACTCTTGGGTAGACATGTTGACTATGATAGGTGGGTACTCAAGTATGTGTGGGTGAAGCAATACAATGAATCAATAATCAGTACTAACTAATCACCACAACACAAATGTCCGTCAGACAGTTAGGAGATAGGTAGAAGTAGTAGAATCTTATGTAGACTGTAGTAGAGGATAAAGACAAAGTCCCTATCCCTAAGTGAGAGGTCTACAACACACAAAGATCTTGGAATAATCCCGGACGGGCCCCCACTCTGTAACGGAGTGTTTCGGGTTCACCTTGGGTAGTGAGAGTGAACCACACCCGAGGTGTCTCTAGCACTCCCGTGTATTCTAGCCCCAGGGGTTGGACGAGCAGATACACTTTTTTTCTCTGTGGTTGATCTCAGGTTATTTAGTTACGTCTACACACCCCTCCAGATTCTAGACCCCTACTAACTACCTACACCTGTTGAACAATGAACACTTAGGCATCGTCCGAGACCACACTCAATCATTATACAAAGAGCAAGTCAACTTACATAAAGTTTATTCTACCTTTGAGAATATAGAACTGAAATGAACATCCTGATAGAAGAATCTATTTACACAAATAGAAGATAGAGTAGAGAAAGACTTAGAGATGTAGGTGTCTTCATCGAGTTGAGAAGTAGAGTGGATGCAGATGTCCCGTCCAGTCGGTCCGCCACTCACCCGGCTTCCTTCCAGTGAGATGACTAGAACCTTGGAGACCACTCCGTCTCCCGAACGTGGAACCACAACAATAGAGTCACTGCTGGACCACACTTCACTGGACCAACTGCATCTATAACACTCCCACGGAGTCACTGGTAATACAGTTCTCGAACACAACCGAGTTGGAGACACTCTTCCTGGACTTGGCTCCAAGTATTGGTTACTTCGATGAACTAAATAGTCACTGACCAACCGAATGGTCTGTCACTCATAGCACAGTCCCACTGCAGAACCGATATGGCATTGACCAATTCAATGGTCTCTTACAGTCACACTTTGTAGGATCAGATGTGGCTACTGAAAAGTTACTGAGTCCTTCTAGAACACAGTTGATAATCTGGATACGGTAACAGTACATTAATAGAATCAGACATCTATTTTACGGAAACAATTCAGGTTGGACTATAATCCATAGTCCCTTCCACCGGGTTACACTTGACACACGTCAATGCTGGTGTAGTTCTTCTCAAGACCTGCCACTCGAGCTGTCCAAAGAACCATTCAAGTGTCTGAAGATTAGTTACTTCTGCGTTTAGGCAGAACCCCCGTCAAACCAGACGGACCGGTGTTCCCTGTCGAGCATGATTACTCAACATGCTGAAATGTTCCTGGCAAAAACAGAGTATCTTCTATTTTAAACGATCACAAACCATCACTTCCCACACGTGCACCTTCAGGGCAGTTGTATGTCTTGAAGCAAACTTCACGCATGGTGAATCACATTGGGTACCTGGTGTGATGGAGTCTGGCGTGATAAGTAAAGAACTGAACCCTTCGCTCTGTCACACGAAGTGGTTTTCTGCCAACAACAATTATAGTTGACTGGTTCCTCAACAGGCAAACTCCTGAAAAGGAAGAGCGACCGGTGAGAGTATACTGGCCCAAACATTAGTCCACATGCATCCTACCAATAACTACTCAACTCTCAGTCATGCTAGTTAGTTATTCATATAACCAAAGCATTATCTCTATATGGAGAGTAGTCAAGCATGGGTTCACAAATGTCAGCTGGCCTCACAGAACAGCCCGTCAAACAGAGCAAGAAATCAGAATGACGAGTCTGATCATTGGTCTCACCTATCCCTAATCATCTACCAGTCGTCGCTAACGTCAGTAATGATACAAGGCTGTTATTGTTCTAATTTAATCGAACTAAACAAATAGGTAAAGAGTCCCTAGACTCGTTCCTAACATCATCAATGTACATTAAGAAACATAATCTTGATCAATATACCATCCCTCGGGATATAGGAATAGTACATGATCACATCCAAGATGTACACAAGCCTGTTTGCTGGTGGGACCACCTGCCCACGCCACAGCAAACTCTTCTTATCAGACTCTGCCTTAGAGTCCAGAAGCCTTCTTGAGAATACATGTTCCCCACATGTTCCAAGGGTACTGTTCCAGTTCTGTCCTCCCAAGTGGTTTAGCCTTGGCCTGGACTGAACTTCATCGTTGGTTTGGTCTACCAACCCATACTTTCATAACTTGCTTTCACATCCCCCATATTCTATATTTCCCCAGTCTCATACAGCCTCCGGCATCCTTCCATACTTCCAGCACCTTAGCATTCACTCGCACTAGCGTCAGTATGAAAGAAACAGGATAGCTTAGACAAGATTTCAGAACGCATATTTACATCGCGACGGCACGCAGTGTTATCACGCGTCGATCTATTCGGCGTTCGGAATTACCCCAGGAAGTATCCCATGCCATGAACTAATATATATACACATTGTCACATCATATATATATAGATATAGCACCAAAGCCACTTACCTTTCCACAGAAATCCGCTGTTCCACACAATGAATTCACTATTAAGTTACTACACAATAGTTACATCATTCCTGGTGGCACAGAACTAAGTTCTTCCTTTACTTAGTAACTAAGCACAATTTTGTCTGAATCTCCACCTACCAACTTACCTGGTTTTCTAACCGTTCTTCTGGCTTCAGCAACTGACTGACATAATCTAAGTTTCCATCCGGCACAAGTAACTAGGTTTTATTCTAACACAGCAACCTAATAGATGCAACGATTGGCAATATATGGTACATATATTTGGAACCCAAATCGCCCACATCACATTACGGCGTTCCTAACAGCTGATTCGCGAGCACACGGTAAACAAACCCACGATTAATTGTCACCTGCGTTATCGATCGGTTTGCTAATTAGTATGCAAGGACATCCGCATAGGTAATGAGGTTAGAACAATGGCGTGTGGAACCCACGTACAAAGTTAAATGATTTAACCAAATATCTACCTGGATGGTGAAACCAGCTCTCCAGTCAGCTTCCGAACTGTTCAAGGGCTTCTCAGCTTCCTTTTCATAACAGTCAGCCGAATCATGGTTGAGGTGAGACGCAACACAAAAATGGCTCACATTCAGGCCAGCGTCTGTTCTCTTCGAACAAAAGTAAGTGACTGGCTGGTTTAGCCAATTTCCCGCTTCGTGCCAACTCGATGCGCACAAGAAGCGAGTGCTTCTTGAGAAAAGATACTTTCTCGGGAAAACGTCATTCCCCGCCTAGAGTTTCTAGATCTCTCTGCACGGGAATTTAGAGCGATACCCAACATCACGGGTTACTCGAATTCCGGTGTTTCGAGAAGATTCTAGATAATAAGTCCTCCATCGGCTTCCCTCAGTCTATTTTTAGCTGGGAAAGTCCCCGATGACGCGCCAAAATAGTGCGGGATCTTGACGACCCAAGACAGATAAACGCGTTTCGTCACAACCAGTCATCTCGATACGTTTGGATTGAGTCCTTTTGTATTATTGGCTGGACCCCGCCAATCACTCAGACACACCCATTATTATATGAGAACTATTCTCCAGGACATTATTTCCTACCTGACATTATGACAGGTGACTACATGGCACTTCCCTAGAACATTTGTTTACTAAAAAGACTGTGGTCCATGGAAACCTGGAAGTTTGGTCTACAGAAGGCTGTTGTACGTACAACCAATTACCTGGAAGGAAGGAGATTCTTGCACACTCGGTGAGCTGTGTTTGGACGGATCGGACAGTGTATGAAGCTGGGTCTGTGAATCTGGCTACCTGAGGATCTGTGCCTGAACTTTATCTGTGTTGTGTCTGTTTAGAACTATCTGTTTTATCTGCCTTAATGTTTTCCTGTGCTGTTCTTTATTGATTTAATAAATCAAGTTTTAGTTTATTCCAACGATCACTGTTATATATATGGATCAGCCAGAAGAACACGGCAGGAAATAGGCCCTTAGGTCGAAAGAAAGAGTGACAGTGAGTCCGGGGAAAACGGAGGAGGGTTGGCAGGTAAAGACCTATCCCAGCCAGGGCTATATAGAAGATCATTTAAATATTGTGACAGGGCTATTTGGGACCCTCCACGTAGCTTGTTACAATTTCTGGGGGCACGTCGCGGGATATTTGAAATCCTGGTGGAGTTCTGGCTGATATAGTGATAGGGGACAGATATCCTTGTCTACTATCAATAGGTTCTGCCTACCGTGCCTGGCTATTGTCTGTACTCTGCCTGACACAGACTGACCGACATATGACGTGTTGTGGTCGTATAAACTATCCAATTGTTATTTGATCGATAAAGTTTTGATATAGAATTGTATACATTTCCCTCTGAGTTTAAGATGGCATCAGCTGGGTTTAATGTCGCTGACGTACAGGCTACAGGGCGTGAGATGGGCTATGATGGAGCGGAGTTACAGAAATATGTGCAGGAAGTGGAAAGAGACTTCAGACAGGCTGTGCGCGAAGCCAAGAAAATTGAGGCGGAGACTAGGAAGATGGAGGCCGAGCAGGCAGTCAGAGACCATGAGTTTCGTATGAGGGAGTTGGAGCTGAAAGCTAAAACGGCCAAGGAAAGCGAGGGTGCAGTTGGAGGCGCAGTTCTCCCTGACTCAACAACTTCTAGGGGCGGTCCATACCAGGCAATGAAGTTCCCATTACTCCCGTTCGATGAACACAAAGAGAAGATCGACCAGTATCTTCAAAAATTCCAGTCGATGGCTTTGGCTATGGGGCTGGAACGTGGGAAATGGAACTTGAAAATCTCGCAGGGCCTGAGGGGGACCGCGTACGAGGTCTACTCCAGGTTGCCACCTGGTATGGAGAATGACTATGAGGCTCTGGAAAAAGCATTATTGAAAAGGTTCCAGATGACAGCCCATACATACCGTCAGCAGTTCAGAAAGTCCAAGAGAGAGCCAGGAGAGATGTTTGCAGCCTACAGTGTCAGACTGAAGTCTTACCTTTTGAAGTGGATGTCATTAGCTGGATTTGCTAACGACTATGAAAGTTTGGAAGAATTAGTGGTCGTGGACCAAATGAAGAGGATGATGCCTAGGCCATTGCAAACCTTCTTGCTTGAAAATGGGGCAGAAAGGTTAGACATAGTCAACACATTGGCGGAAAGGTATGTGCTAGCTCATGGGGATAATGGGGAATTGTCACAACCCAATCCCCGACCACCAGACACCTGGTCTGGAAAGAAGAAGAACCCTAAAACAGCTCACCCCAAGAAGGAGGATCCTTTCGAGAAAGTTCCTATTAAGAAACCCTCTGGTAAGAGTCCACCTGGATCTCCTAAAAGAAAGTGGAGTGAAAAGTGGTGCGCCTATTGCAAATCTCCCACACACAATACGGTTGATTGCCGGCGTAAACAGAAAGACTCTCACTATGCTGCTTGACTTGTAGAAACCGGGGAAGGGTCTCACAAGGAAGTAGAAGGGAGGGATCTTGGGAACAATGATTCAGAAAAACCACCAGTAGTAGAAACAGTACTTGTGAACGGACAACCAGTTGAGTGTCTCTATGACACCGGTCTGCAGTTTGAGGCTGTAATTTCATCACACTTAGTGAGCCCGGAGCAGCTAACCGGGGAATCTATTGAGATTCAAACGGCGACAAAGAGTGCGGTAGCGATGTCTCTTCCAATTGCGAAGGTAGACATCAAATCAAAATATGTTACCGGCACTATACAGGCAGCCGTTCTGCTAGATCCTATCTTCCCAATGATCTTGGGTTGTCGCTAGGTCTTTCTAGGGATTCCAACCGAACCCATGTACGTAGGGGCGATGCAAACCAGATCTCAATCGGAGGATGAGCAGACGCCGGCCTTGATCGTGAATCCCTTGCCTGGGGAGTTACGAGCTGTTCAAAGCCAGGATGCTACTTTGCAACCTTGCTTCAACCAGTTGCCCAAAAGTTCTGACCCACCAAGACGGGGTCAGTATTATATGAAGAATCGGTTACTGTACCGGAGAGCCGGAGTGGAGGATCGCCAGCATGGACAGCTGGTAGTTCCTAAGGCTTATCGGGAACAGCTTCTTCATATGGGACACACCATTTCTTTCAGTGGACATATGGGTGTCGGGGCAACTCTCCAGCGCATTTCCTGCCATTACTACTGGCCAGGGATGACTGGAGACGTGCGTAGGTACGTCAAGTCGTGCCCAGAGTGCCAGCGTGTGGCACCAAAACACTGGACAGCTCCAGTAGTCCTGGGAGACATGCCCATTATGAACTCTCCTTTCGAGAGAGTTGCCATCGATCTTGTTGGTCCTCTTCCTCGGACTAGGAAGAGGAATAAGTACATTCTCACGATGGTGGATTGCTGTTCCATGTGGGGCGAGGCGATACCGTTGGCCACAATCGACTCTAAGCGAGTGGCTGATGCACTGATGGAGACCTTTACTAGGTTGGGATTTCCCAACCAGATCCTAACGGACAATGGGTCTCAGTTCTGTGGTAAGCTGATGGAAGAAGTCTTTCGTATCTTCCAGACTAACCACATTCACACAAGCCCGTACCACCCTCAGTCTAATGGGCAAGTAGAGAGGTTTAATGGTACCTTGATGACCATGCTTCGGAAGCTGGCTCAAGAGAAACCAGACAGATGGGATGAGTATATCTCGGCCGCCTTGTTCGCCTATCGGGAGGTTCCCCATGGGTCGACCGGGTTGCCACCAGCCACTCTACTATTCGGGAGGCCAATCAAGGGTCCCCTAGAAGCCTTATTGAGATGTTGGACAGAGGAAGAAACTTCCGAAGAAGTTGTATCCTCATATAAATACGTCGAAGAGTTAAAGAAGAAACTCCAGACGGGTTGGGCTTTGGCAGCTCAGAATCTGAGAGCGGCCAGGAAGAGACACGCGGCCTACTACAATAGAAGGACGAAAGATAGGTCTCTTAAGGTGGGGGATCGGGTTCTGTTGTTACTTCCAGTAGGTTCCAATAAACTCGAGATTGGTTGGCAGGGGCCTTTCCCGGTGGAAAGGGTTGTGTCCCGTACCAATTATGCTATCCGGATCAGGGGGAAATCTAAAATCTTCCACATTAACCTCCTCAAAAAATATGAGGAACGATCCGATGGTACTTCTCTCCCACTCATGACTATGGCGGTCGCGATGGAAACTGAATCGGGCGAAGACGTGGATAGGGAGTATCCTTTACAACCTGGGGAAACCTATAAGGATGTACATATAAATCCTGATCTGTCGACTGAAGAAACAGAACTGGTCATCCGTTTGTTGGAGTCCCATCAACAGATTCTTACCGATCGTCCAGGGCGGACAGGGTTGGTCGAGTTTGATATGACTCTGACTACACAAGACCCCATTCGCAAAAAAATATATCCAGTGCCCTTTTCGAAAGAGAAGGCCCTGGAAGCAGAAATCCAGAAGCTTCTGGATGATGACATCATAACTCCTTCGACTTCTCCTTATAATGCCGGGGTTGTCTTGTTGAGGAAGCCAAGCGGGGAGCATCGCTTATGTATTGATTACAGGCATTTAAACAGTTGTACGACATTCCAAGTTGAGCCGTTACCAAACACAAATCAACTATTTGCCAGATTAAATAGGGCAAAGTACTTCTCAAAAATCGATTTAAGTCGGGGATATTATCAGATCCCTGTGAAGCCTGAGGTTCGGCCCATGCTCGCTTTCAGTACTCCGAGCGGCCATTACGAATTTAAGGTGATGCCTTTTGGGCTGAGCAATGCGCCCAGTGTGTTCACTCGCATGATGAGAATGTTATTAGACCCTTTAAAGGATCCCTCTGTGGTCTCGTTTATGGATGATATTCTCATCGCGTCTGACAATCTGAGTGATCACCTGAGGTCCTTGGGACAGATCTTCAAAAGGTTAAAAGAGGAAGGGTTAACCGCCCGTCCAGCCAAATGCATGATTGGCTATCAATCCTTGGAATTTCTGGGACATACTATTACCCCAGGGGGACTGGTACCGGAAGAAAAGAATATTGAAAAGGTCCGTCTCGCACCCCGTCCTAGATCCAAAAAAGATGTTAGGTCTTTCTTGTCTCTGTGTGGGTTTTACCAGAAATTTATTCCAAAGTTCAACGAAATTGCGGCGCCGTTAACCGAGACTCTGAAGAAAGGATCGCCAGATCTCATAATCTGGACCCCGAGCTGTGAAGAGGCTTATGGGAAGCTGAAACAGGCGTTGGTGGATAGGCCAGTCCTGCAACTCCCAGATTTGGAGAAAACGTTTGTTCTGAGAACCGACGCGAGTAACATAGGGATTGGGGCAACTCTGTTGCAGGAAGGGCGAGATAATCCTTCGGTGCTGTGTCCGGTGGCATATGCCAGTCGAAAACTGTTACCTGCCGAACGGAATTACTCCACCATCGAACGGGAATGTCTAGCTCTAGTGTGGGCGGTACAGAAATTTCAACCTTATCTGTATGGAGTCCATTTCAAAGTGCAATCCGACCATCAACCTCTGACGTTCTTGGCAACTTCTAAGAAACTGAACGCGAGGTTAATGAGATGGTCATTGCTCCTACAACCGTATCAGTTCACGGTCGAATACATCCCCGGAAGGGAGAATGTGGGAGCAGATTTCCTATCACGGCATCCTATGGTTGAATGTGAGGGTGGGGTCATTCGAACAGAACCACTGACAGTAGAAAGTTCGTAGGGTTCGACTTTCTTAAGAGGGGGCCTATGTAGCGAAACGCCAGTGGCCCATGTCCTTATGCATTCTTTTAGTTTTGGTAAACAGGGGGAAACGGCTTTCGGAAACTCTCAGTTCTCCTGTTTGCTCAAATCTCCATGAAAGAGGGTTCTTTGGGTTATCTTCATACCACAATCTTTACATGGAGCGAGTATATATTTGTCTTTCCTTTCGGGTAGACCCGTTGGAGCGCCTTGCGTCAAATGTGCACTGGTGCAGCTGCTGGTCAATTGATGGCCGTGCCAACACCTACCGTTTGATAGTTGCAGCATGTCAACTAATTTAAAGATTACGACAGAGATGCAACATACTACTGAAGTAGTGGAAAGGTAAACTTGGGTTTTCTTTGGTCCAGGCAAAACTTGGCCTATAAATATCTATTGTCTTAACGACTGAGAGGATATGGCGAAACAGCAGTCTTGCCATGTTGGGAGGGGGTGACCGTTAGCCGATCTGGTTACGCGTCTTGATCTTGGCATGGCAAGGGAACACATCTGAAGAATAAGTAGTTACCAAATGATATCGCTTGTTCTTGGCCGCTGATGGACGAGTGATATCTTTCTTCCTACGGCTTACCGTTACTTAGTAGCATCTCTCTTTTAAATATACGCACATTAGATAGCTACGGTGTGCTCCTTGGGGATGGGGTCCACCACTCTATGATCTATCTTCTTGAGCCGGAAGAGGCTATCCACGGTGCTATCTCTTTCGTCTTGTAGTCGATAGGATGATGTGGGGATTATAAATAAACTTCGTTATCTTATTGAGAGAACCTGCATTCCTCTGAATCTACGTGTTGGGTGAGGCACTGCCGGTACATTGCGGCGGCAGCTCAGACAAGAGCAGCAGCCGGAAGAGGTAGTATCTTCTAGCATATTCTTGCTGGGAATGGGGAACTACACTGCGTGCCATACAACCCCACTAATATACTATTAGTTAACGGGGAGAAACACACAGATTACTAGGCGCACCACACCACAAGATCTTGGTTGTGAGAAAGGCATGGTTTGCGAGGGAGAAAGAAGCTGGGAAATGAATGTGCCCAATAATAATAAAGGCAGGGTATGAGTGAGGAGAGTGATTCGTGTATGTAACAGGGTGCATAGTGTAGCCGACCGGACGTCTACAGATTGGAGGTCTATGCAAGCCAGGACGTAGCCAATCCAGGGGCTACCTGACATGTCCGACAAATTCAAGCAAGCCACTGATAAACTGGTGTTGGTAAGCCGAAATGCATAACTAATATGTGGTGCTTGAGTCAGCTTGATCCCTCACTCGAATGTTTGTCCTTTCCAGGGTCCTTCTTTTGAAAGTATGAACAGAGCTGAAGGTCTCGACAGGGCTCTACGCAGAAAGCAGGTTATGACTATGCCATGGCAAGGTTTGGGCCATGCCTGTTTTAAGAATATGATCTCTACAAGATAGAGCCACTGCTGACCTTGAAAGAATGACCATCAGCTGTACTGACACATCACCAGTCATCTCGATACGTTTGGATTGAGTCCTTTTGTATTATTGGCTGGACCCCGCCAATCACTCAGACACACCCATTATTATATGAGAACTATTCTCCAGGACATTATTTCCTACCTGACATTATGACAGGTGACTACATGGCACTTCCCTAGAACATTTGTTTACTAAAAAGACTGTGGTCCATGGAAACCTGGAAGTTTGGTCTACAGAAGGCTGTTGTACGTACAACCAATTACCTGGAAGGAAGGAGATTCTTGCACACTCGGTGAGCTGTGTTTGGACGGATCGGACAGTGTATGAAGCTGGGTCTGTGAATCTGGCTACCTGAGGCTCTGTGCCTGAACTTTATCTGTGTTGTGTCTGTTTAGAACTATCTGTTTTATCTGCCTTAATGTTTTCCTGTGCTGTTCTTTATTGATTTAATAAATCAAGTTTTAGTTTATTCCAACGATCACTGTTATATATATGGATCAGCCAGAAGAACACGGCAGGAAATAGGCCCTTAGGTCGAAAGAAAGAGTGACAGTGAGTCCGGGGAAAACGGAGGAGGGTTGGCAGGTAAAGACCTATCCCAGCCAGGGCTATATAGAAGATCATTTAAATATTGTGACAGGGCTATTTGGGACCCTCCACGTAGCTTGTTACATCAACAAGAAAAGGAAGGACAAGTAAAATATGTTTATTAAATAAGCGCTGTGGAATTAAAGCCAGTAAAGCAAATATGAACACATGAAATACAATCATTAGTCACGAGATAATGTTTATAAGTTCACAATGGAACATGGAACTCTCAGTAGATCTACTGTTGATTCAGTCATTTTGCTACTGTGCCTATCCTATCCACTGTTCTTCCTAACTTGTTTTTGAGCTACACTAGATTGTAATGGTGAATCTCCTTGGAATAAGCGAAAACGTTTGTAAACCTAAAAAGTCTCTACACACAATAAGACTTAAAGATGTTACTTCACTGATGAAATGCTGAAAAGATCTCTGCCATATTTCTAAGTTAATCTGCAGAATCTTGGTAATGATCTACAGTATCTTTGTGATAATATGAAGGTCTTTGAGATAATATACAGAATCATTGGGGTAATCTGCAGGTCCAGGTAACAATATACAGAATCATGTGATAATCTGCAGGTCCTGGTAATACTTTACAGATCCCTTGGTGATAATCTGCATTATCTTGATAATGATCTACAGATCTTGTGAAAATAATCTGTAGTAATGTTGGTAATGATCTACAGATCTTGTGATAATAATGTGTAGTAATGTTGGTAATTATCTACAGATCTTGTGATAATAATCTGCATTAATGTTGGTAATGATCTACAGATCCCAGTGATAATAATCTGCAGAATCTTGGTAATGATCTACAGATCTTGTGATAATCTGCAGATCACAGTGATCATAATCTGCAAGCACCGTCTTCCTCACCTGAGGTGAATAAACATGGTGATCCTATTTACATCTGTTCAACGGATGATAATTCTCCAATTGACTAGAATGAAAAGGGCTACAGACAGGAGTTACAGAAGGTAGCAGATTCAGGAAGTACCTACAAGTCAAGAGCTACAGTGTCTCTTCTTTGTACTGGTATCAGACATCAGCAATTTATCTGGCAAGCTACCTCTTCTTCTGCTCTTCGACATAGTGATATGTTTGCTGATGTTCTCACAGAGGACACAGACACAGTGAATGACAAGGCTAGTAGATGAGTGATGGAGAGTTAATGATGGAATGCACCCAGCATATCTGATCCTAAATAGTAATGGAACAGGACAGGATGATTGTTCATCTTATTCATAATAACTCATGTTACCAATCAGTGCTGCCTCAATTGTTTTAGTCTGCCTGGTTACTTTTCCTGTTTATTCCTTCTCACCTCTTCTGTTCTTACATTTACTTACTTCTTCTAACACTGGGGTGATATTTCCCATGCCAGTTAGAAGTGATTATGCATGAAAGCATACTATGTGTCCTCCTTTACTTACTCTGTCAAACAGGGAGGTGTTTTCATAAAATTACATTCCATAGGTTGAATTAAAGTAACAATGTAAAGAAGCATACAATGAATATTTTCACTCTTAATGATTAACATGTGATTGGTATGACTGTTGAGGTATAGGTGAAGCATTCATTGTGAGAATTCACACTGCCTCTCATTCATTAACACAACATATATACAGAGTGATAGAAAGATGAGATGACACCGTGCACTCATTCTCTCATTCCAACACCAATCTTCTCTTTATTCGTTCACTTGAGTGCTTGAACTGGGCTGTTAGCTTGACTGTGGTTCGATCAGAGTGCTAGATACAGAGTTGATCAGTTCACAATGTGTTCGAATAAATCTCAGCCGCATAAAACACTGGACCCGTCAATGATGCTAAGCAGTTACATAACACAATCTTTCTTCACACCACGAACATATAAAGATAAGAGGAAGAGCACTTTCATTCCTCCTTCTCTCATTCACGTGTGTTGAAGATTCGCAGTGGATTTATGTGATAACACGAAGATGAGAGATGAGAGAGAGGGGGAGGAGAGATGAAGGAGAGAGGGTGAGAAAGAAAAGGATAAAGAATAAATAGTTGATAGATAAAGATTGTCCGTCTTCCGGTCGTAGAGATAACCACTGATGTGCGATTACCCTTGGTTTCATCTACCAACCTCACAAGTATACAGGTATGCAGGTCACGAATACAACACTACCCTAACCGACAATAGTACAAGCACTCAAGAGAATAGGCTAACACTGAACCAAGTTTATGTGCTTCTCAAAAGAAATTACAAAGTATCGTGCTTCGCAAAAGAAATTACAAGGTATCGTGAGAAAACAATTCTAATTATTAAAACTAAGGAATTGCAATTAAACCAATAGCTAGTCACATATCAATCAGGGGAATATAATAAGAGAGTACGCAAATCTGACAAGAAAGTATATAAATTTAATAAGAAAGCACACCCAAACTCCAACCGTGAAATACCGCCCACTAGTTTTTTACCCAGGTAATCGATCAAGCGACAACCTGAAAATTGAACAAAAAGACACCCTTGACTATGTGAACAGCATCATCGGGTGTCATCAACCTACTGCTCACCCTCGTCTTCTGCTACGTGTATTGACATCGGGTCAGTGATATTCCATCAACCAGTGTCCCCTGATGCCAACATCAACCCTTAACACCCCAAACGCTGCACCATGTGTCATAATCAGGTGATATTAATACAATACCCATGCCGACACTGATAGTCTTCCCACAGCGGACAGACACATATAATTCGGCAGTGGGACAACCCTAGACAACAACTCCTGATCCGCTTGCCCACACCGGCCAGGTCTCCCTGCACCAGACATATAACACAACAGCTGATAACTGGACGCCACATTTTAACAGCTACAGCAGGCAACCCCCAACAACAACATTTCTGTCTCCGAGGCTGACAACACAATACACCAGTGACATGTACTAGCGCCATGTCTCATTATCATTGGCGCCATCGTTGTCCTCAATAGCATGTATTAATATTATATATCCAACCTCGACAACATAAATTCCCCTTGTCATTAACAACACATCATAAACATAGCAACTGATCAATAACTTGTATCCCTTAATGACTTCAACTCCCCTAATGAACCGTCTATATGTAACCTAAGCCATGAACCCCTACGCCCCATCATCACTGCGTATATCATAGCCATTATCAATAACACCATAAATATACATCATTAACAATATAATTGCAGCTTGGTACCCCAACAGTAATTATAAGACAACAAGATGGGACACAGGTACTGCCCACCAATCAAATATACGAAATGCCCCGTCACACCAAAATCCCTACAATCATTGTAATCTTTTGCAGTACATCAGTTCACTCATGATTAACCATTATTATGGACCGTCAGCATTGACTACATAAACCCACACAATTATTAACACAAACCCATGTTGACAACATAGATCAATATCACGCCTAACAACACCCTAGTCATGATAATTGATCAATGTGCATCTTCACCCATCCCCGCAGTATAGTTTGTCGTCTTTATTAGCCAATCTTCTTCAATATTCAGCTCTTGAAGTATGGACGCACGTTTCCTTTTCTTTACCCAAGATATTCTTACAATCCGTCTGTAACGTTTATATCCAAAGGCATTCCTGCCCCCTTTAGCTCACTTAGTGCGCGCCCGGTTGTATCTAATCACCGCTGTCTATTCCCCTATCTCGCCTTATAGTATTAAAGCCATTTAAGCCTTTTACCCCCGATTCTCCATGAAGGTCCGAACCCGCGACTTTTAGGTTGTACTGCTAACCAGTTGTATGCTTTATTTTCTCCGCCGCAGTCTGACCCCGATTCAACTCTACCTGGCCAACAACAATACAAGCACATTCCTTCATCTGCAGTCTTGCTCCAAGCGCTGTCCATTCATCCGCTGTAGTCACCTGGCCTCATTGTTTGGTTTGACCTAGTGGTCGCGTCTCGTACCCGCACTACACCTGCCCTGTCGTGTTTACATTTCTATAAGAAATAAATCGGGGACTTTTGAGGCCACTAATACCGTTCGCAACTAATCACTCTTAGTATGGTTTCGGCGCTCATCTTTCTACTTCGTAATTAGCCACTGTGAGTTTTGGTTGATTAGTTACGTATTCTTTACCTCCTTATAGAACGTCGTAGTCAACTCCGCTATCGGTTAATTCTAGTTTGCCAATGCTTCCTGGTTTAGACTGCTATTATAGTTAGCTAGCTAGTTACGGGTCCGTTACAGGACGTCGCAGTCAAACCTAGCTTTTACTGACTGCTCATGGTTCCTCGGTAAATGTATCCACGGTAGTTTGCCAATGCCTTCTAAACCTAAGTACCATTACCCGCGCCCGACTACAGACTAACAGGCTTCTAATTAAACTTAACCAACTTACGTAAAAGTCCTGTCCAGTGGATACTTGCTCGCTTGCCTACGGGTATTTTGGTCTGATCACCGCCCGTCTTAGAGTGATTTCGCCACTTTCCAATAAAGTCAGGCTCCTTCCAGTTTTGTTTGACGCAGTTCTATGAATGATCCCATCAAATGTGTGTCCTCTTAGCCCACCTTAGTCTTGTATGACTTTCACTAATGATTGTAATTTACAGTGGATCCCTCGTCGCAATCAATAGTTTCTTTTGGGCGGCTCTTTCTTCCAACACTTAAGTCGGTGTTTCCCTCTGGTCCTTAGGTATATCTGCCCGATCAGAGTTCCCACAGCCTTCTTGGTCTCAACAGCCCTTGAGTATCTGCACTCAGCCGTCTAAAACTCGCTTATCTTTTCAACTGCTTCCTGTACTGCGTACATATATGCCGCTTAATTTGGCGGTTCTTTCTGGCATCACGTGATGTCGCTCCCCCTTGTCGTGAAGAGTTACCCAATCAGATTTTAGCTATACCGCATAATTAATTCACCTTAATCCGCTTTATTCTAGATCCCTTGATACCACTAGGTTATAGTTTGAGGTTAAGGACCTATTTTCTCGCCGTTGACTGTTCCGGGTCATGGCGGGGCGTGTCCGTCCCCATATATCTATAGCCTCTGTTGTATTTCTTACCCACCTGACAGTTCCCGACAAAGCCTATGCTAAGTTCGGCTTCATGTTACTTGAATTTCTCATTTCAATAACAACGAGAGGTAAACTGACGGTTAGTAGGCCCTGTCCCAGTCAGTGCCCAGCCACTCACTATTTTTGAACTTATACTGGTCTGTGAACTTTCTGTTTCAAAATTACTCCAGTCAATGTCCTCCGGTAAACTTAGGCTGTTTGTGAAGGCCATTTCCCAAACCGTCTCATTTAAAACTAAGGCTACGGTCAGCACAGAAATCATAGCTTGTCCTTTACTAAACCTGCCCTGAACACAGTCAGAAAGCTAGTGGGATTTAGATTTTAGAATAGCGATTTGGGCTTAAATGAGCCTCTTCTCACAGCTTAAGTCATAGTGTTTGTACAGCACTTCTCTCTGGAAACAAAAGATAGATGGAGTCAGATATTTTCTAGACCAGTGATGGCGGAATGTAGCCAATGCTGGGACAGGGTGGAAGTTGGCGGCTATCTTCAAATAGAAGAATATATATTCATTAGTGCCGGAACCTTCATACACACACACTCACATACACAAAGCTTTCCATCCATCCATCATGTGCCATGCCGGTAAGCGTGGACGGTCATGTTCTGCCATCTCACTCGATCACCAGAGTCATGGATCAGCTCCGTGTTTCTGTCTCGACCATGCCACAAGGCCAAGCCATCCAGGTACTTGCTTCTAGGTCTTCCCTTTGGTCTGTTCCCCTCGATCTTACCAGTTGAAACCAAATTCTCCAATCCATTTCTTCTCATAACATGCCCAAAGAATTTTGACTGTCTACTTCTAATTTCTCTAATCAATTTACGATCTTCATTTGTTTCCTGAAGGACGTGTTCATTGGTCTTTCTGGCTGTCCATGGTATTCTTTGCATTTTCCTCAGAAACCACATCTCTACAGCCATCAGATGTTTTTCAGCCTGACTGCTCATTGTCCACGCTTCACATCCATATAAAAGTACAGGTTCTATGTAGCATCTCAACACTCTCTTTCTCGTTTCAATTGACATCTTTTTATTGGTCAATATGTTTTTCATCTTGCTAAAGGCTACTTTTGCCATGGCGATTCTTGTTCTAATCTCCTCAAGGCATCTCCTATCAGATGTTATTACTGTTCCGAGATAATAATTGTACCTACTCACTTGTTGAAGAATATTCCCATCTACTTGTATATTACATTGTGGTATTACGTCCTACCTAGTGACGACCATAATCTGTGTCTTTTTACAATTTAATTCTAACCCTAATTGTTCACTGTGTGTAACAATCGCATCTACTAAATTTTGCAGGTCCTGTTCGTTGTCTGCAATCAAGACTGTATCTTCTGCATATCTAATGTTATTGATGCATCGTCCCCCAATGTTGATTCCTTCCATATCTTCAATATTTCTGAAAATACTTTCACTGTACAGGGAAAACAGATCTGGAGACATTACACATCCCTGTCTCACACCCCTTTTAATAGGCTGATATTGGCTTACTTCATTATCAACTCTTATGGCAGCTTGTTGTTTCCAATATATGTTTTTTACAAGTCTAAGATCTTTTCCATCAATTTGTAGATCTTCAAGCATCCTTATCATATTGACATGTCTCACTTTATCAAAAGCCTTTGTGTAGTCAATAAAGCAAATGTGTAGATCTTTGTTTACTTCTATAGAACGTTAGATTATGGTTCTCAATATATACACAGCATTTACTGTACCCTTGCCTTCCACAAACCCACATTGTTCTTCTCCTATTTCAGGTTGTATTTTCCTCCTAACTCTTTGCATGATAATTCTTAGCAAAATCTTCGTGATGTGACTCATTATACTAATTGTTCGATGTTGATCACATTCCAAGTCTCCCGATTTCTTTGGGATTGCAATAAATACAGAATTACATAACTCCTGAGGTATATTTCCAGTATCATATATTGTATTAAGCAGACTGGTAACTTTATCTATTCCATATTCTTCTAAAGCATTAATCATTTCTGTTGTGACGCTGTCTGAACCGGGGGTCTTGCCAGATTTCATGTGGTTAAGAGCATTCTGAACCTCCATCTTCAAAATTGCTGGTCCTTCATTATTATTTTGAACATTATACTGTTCGTCTCTGTTATCGTCATAAAGGTTTTTCACGTAATCTGACCATTCATGTAAGATCTGATCTTTTTCTATTATGACTCTTCCATCTTTTGTCTTTAGGCAGCCTGCTGATGTACGTGTTCTTTGATTAGTAAGTTCCTGAATTATTTTGTGCATTAGTTTCGGATTGTTACTGTTGTGTTGTTTTTCAATTTCTCTGCAATTTTTTCTCAAGCCATGTTTCTTTTGTCTCCTTACATAAGGTTCTGACTTTTCTGTGAATTTCTTCATATTTGGCAGGATTATTTTTGTTCTGTCTTCTTGTTTCCATTAGTTGTAAAATTTCTTCAGTCATCCATGTCTTACGGCCCACTTTCTTTACTTTTGGAATAGTTTTTTCTGCTGCACAACTGATTGAGTTCTTCATCATTTCCCAATGATCATCTACATCTTGAAATAGGATCTCTAGATCAGACAATATATCAAATTTGTTCTTTACTTCTATGTTAAAATTATCTTGTATTTCTTTGTCAGTTTTCAATTTGCACAAGTCATATTTAGGGTTTCCTGCTGTATACTTGACTTTCTTTAGCTTTACCCTCAATGTGCCTGTAATTAATCCGTGATCACCGTAACAGTCTGCATTTGGAACTGTTTTTACGACTGTTAACGCATTTCGAAACCTTTTGCTAATCAGGATGTAATCTATATGGTTTTTAATCCTGCTGTCTGGACTCCTCCATGTCCATAATCTTCTAGGGTGCTGTTTAAACCAGGTGTTTCCTACAACCATTTCTTGTTCTTTTGCCCATTCCACAAGTCTGTATCCTCTTTCATTTCTCTCTCCCAAACCATGGTTGCCTACACTGCATCCATCGCCTTGCTGTCCTATTTTTGCGTTGAAATCACCCATTATGATACACAAAGCTTTACCTGACTCAAAAGTTAACTACTTTTCTGATACACAGAGGCAATCCAACTGAATCAGACAAGGGACATACAGATCCTGAGAACTCCTCATGAAACCACCCCCGGCCTTCTTGACGGTCGGTCTGCATGTGCCAAATCAAAGCGTTCTTCGTCCCAACAGCTTCTGCGGCGACGCGATTCTTCAAGGTTAACCAATGGGTTTTGTTGGATTCGAACACCTGACCTGTCTATCATTGGGTGACATGGCTATTATTAGCGCTGATGCCACATTCTTCACATTCCGATACTCTCTTGTGCGAACAATTTTGTAGATAACTGTGTTTGAAGTAGTGATGTGCAGAAGTGAAATGGAGTGAGGGCGCAATATGTGACAGTTATATGCTAAATCTCATAATTTTCCCCCAGTTGGTTACTGGGATATGGAATTTTACATTGGGGCAGACAAAAGTAAACAGACTATAGCTAACTAACTACTGTGTCATCGTGAGTCTCGTACGAAGTGATAATTCGTGAGTAATGAGGGAAGTGGCTTAAAGTTATGGCGTCGCCTTTAATTCCTGCACAGTTTCAGGTTCAGTTTTTTTTTACAAAATGAAATAGTGATATAATCTTAAATCAGATCAAAGTAGATGAGAAGTCTATCCTGGTCAGATAAGGACAATTAACTTGAAGGGTACTCGTACATATTGTTGTTTGTCCATCAAGAATGATGATGACCATTCATTTCATCCAGTGGGGTTGAAGTTATGGAGCCGTGGGTTCTAAGATGGCTGATAAGGCCTATTTTGGCTCGATATGTTCTTTGACAATGTAGGCAAAGAATGCTTGACGTTTCTGGAGGAGGGTTTCCTGCAGTGGTTTTTCTGTCCGGCCTTTTCTTTACAGCTCTTGCAGTCCTGGTTGCCTCACATATGACTGCACCCTTGCGTAATGATGCACGCCACGAATTTCGGTCTCTGGCTGCAGCCTCCCAGGTGTCATGATGAATTCCAAAAGCATTCAGTGGGATTTTAAGAGTGTCTTTAAAGCGTTTCCTCTGGCCACCTTGGGAGCGTTTACCACAACGCAGTTCGCTGTAAAAAAATTCGTTTAGGGAGCCTGTGATCTGGCATGAGAGTCAAGTGACCAGCCCAGCGAATCTGATTCTTCATTAGTAGAGTGTGGATACTGGGCATGGTCGCTCTTTCTAGGACTTCAGTGTCTGGAATCTTGTCTTGCCATTTAATCTTCAATAGCTTCCTTAGGCAGACTGTGTGGAAGTGGTTTAATTTCCTAGCATGTCGCTGATAAACAGTCCAGGTTTCACAAGCATATAGCAGTGTGGATAGTACAACTGCTTTGTAGACTTTTAGCTTTGTTTGCAGGCTTATTCCAGTTCTGTCCCATACATTCTTGTACAGTCTGCCAAAGGCCGCACTTGCCTTGGAGATTCTTGCGTTCACTTCGTCATCAATTGTGACAGCTTGTGACACAGTGCTGCCAAGATAGGTGAATTTGTCCACAACACTTAGTCTATGATCATTCACTTTGATATTCGGTACAATGTGATTATTCCCTGGAGCTGGCTGGTACATAACTACAGTCTTCTCCAAGTTGATATTGAGCCCAAAGTTGGCACAGGCATGTGAGAAAGCTGAAACATTATGTTGCATGTCCGCCTCTGAGTTGGCGTATAGAGCGCAATCATCAGCAAACAGGAGCTCTCTGACGGTGTCGCTGTTAATTTTGGTTTTAGCTTTCAGCCTTCTGAGATTGAATAACTTTCCATCCATACGGTAGTTGATGTCTATTCCAATGTCGTCGTTCTCGAAGGCATTCATCAACATGAGGCTGAACAGTGTTGGTGCTAGGACACATCCTTGCTTAACTCCATTGGTGACAGGAAAGGGCTCAGACAGTTCACCATTTTCCTGTACTCTTGCCTGCATGCCATCATGAAATAGCCGCACTATTTGGACAAACTTTCGTGGACAGCCATATTTTGCCATAATCTTCTACAGTCCTTCTCTGCTGACTGTATCAAAAGCCTTGGTAAGGTCAATGAAAGTGGAGAACATTTCGCAGTTCTGTTCCTGACATTTTTCTTGCAGCTGCCTTGCAGCGAAAATCATGTCAACAGTTTCACGTTCTTTTCTGAAGCCACATTGACTCTCAGGAAGAAGACCTTGATCGAGATGGGCTGTGAGGCAACTCGTACATATTAGCAATCTAAGGGTAGTTGAAAATCGTAAAGAGCAGGACATGACGGTGGCTTTCAAACTAAATTTAAACTTAAAAAAGACTAATTCAGAGAAAATATTAATGGCCTGTGATTTTTGTGTATGTACACACATTTTTGAAGGCTTCCTGGCCTAGAGGTTAGCGACTTTTCTCCGTAATCTCGTATACTCTCGTAGGTAACGTGACGACGGTGAGAATCAGCAGTGGTTCGAATCGCGTCCGTAACTTACGGGGTATGTGAGCCGGCCGCTCAGAAAGCAATGGCAAACTACTAAGCGTAATCTTGCCAAGAAATCAACAATCAGCTGAAAGATGCTGATGTTGACAGCGATGTCCTGTAAAGGATATGCAAAACATTAAAAAAAAACACACACATGTTTACCCTCTCTCCGGCTACAAAGTTTGTGAACTGTGCTGAGATTCTCCTTGTGCGCTCTATAGAAGGAGACAGGAGCTTGTGTGGAGACACCCGTGTTCTATGACAGTGATCCTTGACAAATCACAACTGTTGAGTTCAATGAAAGACTTGTAAGATCTTGGACAGTCGGGGTTATGGGATTGTCACTTCCCATATGGGATTTTATGATGGTGTTTCCACCTTGTCGTGGTGGAGGAGCTTGTGTTTCTCAATGACCCTGAGAGCTATGCCGGCGGTAGCGTAGCTACCAGCAGGGCCTCCCAAGCCGGACAGGTCAAAGGGTAGAGAACAGACAAAGAGAAACACCATGGTCCTCCAGGTTGCGGGTTGAAGCGTGGGGTTAACATCCCCACCTTTGTAAAAACTATTTTGTTACGAAACAGATAAATAAGCCTCGATTTCGGACGGACTTATTTGGACAACGACTTTGGAACATTAAAGGACTTTTGAGATTTGGAACATGGAATGTACGGACACTATATCGAGCTGGAGCGGCCGAAGAACTAACCCGGGAGCTGGGTGAATATCAAATGGATATAACAGTAATTCAAGAAATACGGTGGCCAGGAGAGGGTACTCTAGAGCAAAATGGAATGATTGTAATATATGGAGGAAACACCGAAAGTAAACATGAATTAGGAACAGGATTTGTCATCAAAAAAGAGTTATGGGGGAACGTTCTAAACTTTAAAGCTGTTAATGACAGGATTAGTAAATTACGAATAAAAGATAAATGGAAAAATATAACGATGGTTAATGTACATGTACCTACTGAAGAGAAAGAAGATGATATTAAAGAAGACTTTTATAATGATCTGGAAGATGTCATAGAAGAAACCCCCAAACAGGACATCCTGATTGTGTTGGGAGACTTCAATGCAAAAATAGGTAGAGAGCAAACTCATAAAAAAGTTGCCGGTATGGAAAGCCTAAATACAACTTAAAATGACAATGGATGGAGAGTCGTCAAACTGGCAGAAGCCAAAGGACTGCAGATCACCAGTACCAGACTGCAAAGAAAGGATATATATATATAAACAAACTTGGAAATCATGTGACAAGAGAACCTGTAATCAAATAGATCACATTTTAATTAACAAAAAAAATGCATCAAACATACAATAAGTTAGAAGTTATAGAGGAGCTGAGTGCCACAGCGACCACTTCCTTGTTGGAGCAAAATTTAAAATAAAACTTAAGAGAGCTTTCTATGCTAAACTAAAAAGGTTACACCCAACATATAACAGAGAAAAACTACAAGAAAGTACAGTCAAAGAGAAATTTGCAAATGAAATAAAATGTAAACTTGAAATTCTGCAAAACCCGTTGGAGGAAAGCGTTGACCAGACTTGGTTGAACATCAAGAATACAATTCAAACTACCTCAGAAGAATGTCTCTGTGTGTTAACCACGCATAGAAAGAACACATGATTCAATCAACGTGAAGAAGCAGTCATTAGGAAAAAGAATGCCAGACAGTTGTGGTTAAATGACATCAACAACATCCAAAATGAAGAGCAATATAGAACTGAATGTAAAGAGGCTACAAAAATAGTTCGGCAGTAGAAGCGAGAATATATGAGTAATATAATCAAAGATATGGAAACTAATCACAAGAAAAACAAATCCAGAAAGTATTTTAAAGAACTGAAGTCAATGAAACGAGGGCACCAACACAACACATATGGTTTAAAAGACAAAAACGGGAATATGATAAATACCAATGAGGAAATGTGTAACACATGGGAAGAATACTTTGTTGAATTACTAAATTGTGAAGCTCCAAGTAACACTTTCCCATAGGAAGCGGTTCTAACGTGTGAACCACAAATTGAAGAACCTGTTTTTGAAGAAATCCTATATGTAATAACACGACTTAAAAACAATAAGGCAACTGGGGCTGATGGAATTGCTGCTGAATTTATAAACGCAGGCGGCCATGCATTACATCTAAAGTTATCCATCCATCCATCATGTGCCATGCCGGTAAGCGTGGGCGGTCATGTTCTGCCATCTCACTCGATCACCAGAGTCGTGGATCAGTTCCGTGTTTCTGTCTCGACCATGCCACAAGGCCAAGCCATCCAGATACTTGCTTCTAGGTCTTCCCCTTGGTCTGTTCATCTCGATCTTACCAGTTGTCACCAAGTTCTCCAAATCATTTCTTCTCATAACATGCCCAAAAAAGTGTGATAGTCTACGTCTCATGTCTCTAATCAGTTTACGATCTTCATTTGTTTCTTGAAGGACTTGTTCATTGGTCTCTCTGGCTGTCCATGGTATTCTTTGCATTTTCCTCAGAAACCACATTTCTACAGCCATCAGATGTTTTTCAGCCTGACTGCTTATTGTCCAAGCTTCACATCCATATAAAAGTACAAGTTCTATGTAGCATCTCAACACTCTTTTTCTCATTTCAATTGACATCTTTTTATTGGTCAGTATGTTCTAAAGCTATACGAACTAATAATAAAAATCTGGAGGACAGAAGAACTATCCCATGACTGGAAAGAGTCATTATTGATACCTATCTTTAAGAAAGGAGACACGTTCCAATGTGAAAATTATAGAGGGATATCACTCCTGTCCACAAGCTATAAGATACTATCCGCGGTATTACTAAGTAGACCAAAACCATATTCAGAAGACATATTAGGTGACTACCAGGCGGGTTTTAGACAAAACAGATCAACAATAGATCAGATATTTATCTTACGACAAATAGCCGAGAAACATTGGGAATATAAAAGAAATCTCCATAACATTTTTGTGGATTTTAAAAAGGCTTATGATAGTGTCCATAGGAATAGTCTATGGTATGCTATGCAGGAATTTGGAAACCAAGGAAGTTAATCAACATGACCTGACTATGCATGGAAGATACTTATAATATATTAACATATAAAGGCAGGAAATAAGACCCTTTCCAGATAACATCTGGCTTGAAACAGGGTGATGCACTATCGCCGCTCCTTTTCAAACTGGCCCTAAAGAAAATTGTAAGGAAGGTAAAGGAGGAATGTTCTATTGGAGGAAAATCCAGACTGCTTGGTTATGCAGATAATATAGATATTATAGGGGAAAATAAACAAAAGACATTAATAATATTGACTCACTTAAAGGAAAAATCTCAACAAATGGGGCTGGTTATCAACCAAGATAAGACAGAATATATGGTAATTTCAAGAGAAGGAACGGCTAAAAACTCTGGTCACATACAAATATATAATATGACCATTAAAAGAACGGAAACATACAAATACCTGGGTACAATCTTCAACTGCTCCAACATAATAAGGGAAAAAATACAAGCTAGAATCAACTCTGGAAATAAGATATACTATGCACTACAACACCTGCTATAATCAAATGTGCTATCTCGTAACACCAAGATCACAATATACAAAACTCTGATCAGACCAGTTGTGCTGTATGGCTCTGAAACCTGGAGTACAACTAAAGGAAACGAAGCCCTGTTACAAACCTTTGAGAACAAAGTCTTAAGACGTTTCTTTGGGCCCATTAGGGATACACAAAGTGGAGAGTGGAAAAGAAGAAGCAAAAAAGACATTTATGATATGTTTAAGTCCCCGCTAATCACTAGTATCATGAAGGCTAATAGGTTGCAATGGCTGGAGCATATAGAAAGAATGGAAGATAATAGGGAAACAAAACTCGCTTACACTCAAGAAATAAATGACCGTAGACCCCGAGGTAGACCAAGTAGACAGTGGGGAGGTAATATACATACAGATCTACAAGCACTTGGAATCAACGACAGTCAAGAGAAGGTCAACCAGAGAGACGAATGGAGACGGATTGTATCTGCAGCAAAGAACCTCAATGGCTCGGAATGCTGAAGAAGAAGAATACAATTAGTGGAACTGCTGTGAAGCTGTGGAAATGTAAACAAAATAAAATAACACGACGTAGTACAACTGTACAGAACACAGATTTGGAAAACATAGGACGTTGCAGCGACTAGCCTTCATCAGCAAACAAATACACAAAACACAACAAATAAACACAGAGAAAACACCACAGTGACCAGAATAAGGCACAACAACCAAATGAGAAGAACGGAAAGATTAAAAATATTAGAGCTATAAAAAGAACATGAAAATGAAGAGAAAAAAAATGATCTAATGTAGTCATTGTATTGTCTCCCCCGTGTTTATATGTTGTGTTTTGTGTATTTGTTTGCTGATGAAGTCTAGTCGCCGCAACGTTTTTCAATCCTGTTTCCGTAGTTCGTTTACTAATTGGCTAGATGTCTCATTTAGCTCTTCATTTACACCAAGAATTATTAACCAGATGGGTTGATCTTCCGCTGAAGTTTGTCAGGTGCCAAGGTATATCAATCATTTCTGATATTGATGTTCGTCCATATCATGACGTCAAACTGTCCAGTATCTTCTCTTTTCGTAGTCCCCTGCCATTTCTCCTCTCCAACGTCCCAATTGCCACGATGTACTTCAGCTTTTCCCTGATCATAATGTGACCAAAAAATGTGGACTCTTCTCTTCTGATGTCTTTCGAGATATATTTTTCACCCTTTCTATTCGTCCACTGTGTTCTCACAATTTGTCTATAAAACCACATCTCCGCATCCTCCACATAATTCCACACTTGTTTGATAACAGGCCATAATTCGCTTTAGTACATCAGGATTGAGTCAATATAGCTCTTAAGACTCTTTTCCTCGCCTCAATTCATAAAAATATTGAAGAGAATACTCTTTATCACGTGAAATGCTTCTCTTTCTTGGGCTATTCAACATTTAACTCCCTTAATACCTATTCCATCTGCCGTTATTAAAATACCCACATACTTAAATACAGTGACTTGTTTCAGGCTAGTTCCGTTCATTGTAGTGTTTCTGCAGTGTTCATATTTAGAGTACACATTACACGGACATAATTAGTTCTTACTGATAGCAACAACCATACATGACTTGTGTTTGTTGTTATTGCTGTTGTTGTTGTTGCTG
Organism: Cepaea hortensis; assembly: GCA_963921405.1. Classification (NCBI taxonomy): domain Eukaryota; kingdom Metazoa; phylum Mollusca; class Gastropoda; order Stylommatophora; family Helicidae; genus Cepaea; species Cepaea hortensis. The sequence continues at coordinate 465,587,648 of OY992876.1, read as the reverse complement.
TTGTTGTTATTGTTGTTGATGTTATTGTTGTTGTTGTTATTGTTGTTGTTGGTGGTGATTGTGGTGGTGGTGGTGGTGAATTCTCTAGAAGACTGGATTTCAACGTTCAAGGTTCTGGTCGCTAGAGCACGAAATACGGCTTGCGTCTATGGCAGTGAGGTTTCTGTATAGACTGCTCTCCCTTCCCGGCACTCAAGAAATACCTGGATGACTTGGCCACATGGCATGGTCGGGACAGAGCTCATACACGACTCGGTGATAGTGTGAGATGGCGAAACATGACAGCCCACGCTTACCGGCATGACAAATGGTGATGATGATGATATACCAGGTTATCATACACAACAGCACACATGGACTATTTGGGATTAGTCATGTCAACGCCACAGCACACTTGGACTATCTGGTATTAGTATTCTGTCCGTCACAGCACACAAGGACTATCTGGGATTAATTTATTTGGTTGTTTCGGGATTAGAGATTTAAATATTGAGCACAACCCACTACTGGCAACGCTGATCGTATTCTGGTATGAACCCAAGGCCCATCCACGTCAATGTGGCAGCACGGGGTTTGTTTCCGGGTCCGATCAAGGATATGCACTACTGACGAGCTCAAACGAGAGCGAAACTCGAGTCTAATGCTACCACATTGACGTGGATGGGCCTTGGGTTCATACCAGAATACGATCAGCGTTGCCAGTAGTAAGTTTTTCTCAATATCTGGGAATAGTCATGTTTCCATCACAGAACACATGGACTATCAGGGATTAGTCATGTTTCTATCACAGAACACATGGACTATCAGTTATTAATAATGTTTCCTTCACAGCATGACTCAGAAAGCATGCTGACGAGGGTGAGGACGGGCAGGCTTCGTGCGGAGTGGCTTGCTTCGCTTCGGAGGTCACGGGTGGCAAGCATCGCCTGGATCTTTTCTCCGGGACATGCCGGTAAGCTGGGAAATGAACAGGCGGACAGATTGGCTGCCTCTGCAGAACTTTGTTGAGTATTGACACATGACAAGGCAGACGTGGTTGCAGCCTTGTGGTAGCACGTGTACACCTCGGAGGAGCAAATGGATTACCATGGTCTAGCAAGAATGAGACAGCGAGGAGTGACGAGGGGATCTGGCCGACGCTCAACGCTCAGAGGAAAGGCGAGACGGACATATAATCAGATTACTACTAGTACTGTTGGAGTTGGAACTCTTCGCTGGCTGCTGAGGATGGGGACGGAGCGCTTATGGGAATGCCCCGAATGCTGTGATGTCGATTCCTAAATCAATCAATCAATCAATCAATCCTTCACAGCACACATAGGCTATCTGGGATTAGTAATGTTTCCTTCACAATACACATGGATTATCAGAGATTAGTAATGTTTCCTTTACAGCACACATGGGCTGTCTTGGATTAGTCATGTCTTCGTCACAGAACACATACACTATCTAGGGTTAGTAATGTTTCCTTCACAGCAAACATGGACTATCTGGGTTTAGTAATGTTTCCTTAACATATTCTAGGTTCTTCGTTGTTAACAGACTCCAACCAAATAACCAGGGGAAATAATGACATTTTCATCCATTCTTACCCGGTTCTTTAGAATGGGTCCTGTGGAGACACATCATCGACCAGGCCTGACATAGGGACCCGTTAGTAAAAACGTACAAATTTGTGGATTGTAGAAAGGGATATAGAATTGTATTCTAAATTCAACATGTTTATTGTGATCAAAGAATCGCCAACGAAAAGATACAGAGGCACGAATCCTGTTGTACGATTCGATGTGGCGACTTTGATGTTTTTAGACCACACAAAGAAGGAGAGAGGGGCGCGACAATGTATAAGTATCGAGTAATTAACTCTCCATCAATAATATATACACAATTAATACAAGATACAACTGACTGCAGGATGATCTCACAAAGGAACAGAGAGCGGCAAGACAATGTATAAGTACCACCCTAAAACTAATATAACGTAATTAATATAAGATAAAAGTGAATGCTGAATGATCACACAAAAACCCGCCCTCTTGTGCACAGTCACACGTTTTGGTGTATAACACCACTGCATATTTGTGAGTACTATTTTCGTGTATTGTTAATGTTAATTATAATGTATAAGGCAAACCATCTCATAGGACAAAAGGCACCAATACAAAAGAACAAGTACGTATCAATAGTTACTAAGAAAGCGCTCTTCAACACAATCTTCCTATCAACTCTATGCTATCATTGCCAAACCAGGACAATGGCAGAAAAAGAGAAATAAAAAATCAAAACGGGAATGAGATTCCTGACAAAAATACTCAATGTATCAAGAAGAGAGAAAATCATAAATGAAGAAATTTAAACTAAAGTGAGGGGGGGGGGAAAGAAGGGGGTATAGCAGTGCTAGATTTTATCAGAAGGCAGCAACTTAAATGACTTGGCCATGCAACTAGTTTACCAATTAACAGTATACCACAACAAGCAATGATGTACAGACCAAATGGAAGTAGAAGACGAGGCTTGCCACGTAAACGACAGATAGAGGGAATAGCAAAGACCATGAGAACCTCGATACATGAAGCTCATAAACGGGCAGTCTCCCGCTGCATATGCTTCACCTCAACACCGCAAGGTGCAAGAGGGGCAAGATGAGATGATGGTTAGATGAGATGAGATGATGATAAGATGAGATGAGATGAGAGATGAATTATATTGTATCTGCTTTTTCGGAGTGGAGGTGGCGCAGTGGTTAGTTCGTTTGCCTTCTGACAAGATGGTCATGGGTCCGAATTCACATCGATTTGGATTTTATAAATCGAATTGGGCTCCCGGGTCGATCCAGCCTAAAATGAGTACCACAAAATGTCTAGGGAACTGGGGGGGGGGGGGGTCGACGTCATATTAACATCACTTCTCCAGTGTCGTTTGGTCTATGAAGCGATGGGTCTAGCACAAGATGGCCAGTCATCAACATCATTATCCAGTACCTTGCCGGCTGGCTAGGCGATCATGCCTCTCCACAAATTACGATCCCCGACGTCGTGGATCAATTGGTGTATTGACTACCTTCCGTGCTATGACACAAGTTTGTCAATAATCTTTTCATGCTGTCTTTATTATCTATCTCTCTTTCCGCAAATCTTTCCGGTTGACACAACATGTTCCAGTTGTTGTCTTCTCATAACGTGGTCAAAAAACGATGACTGCCTCTTTCTGACGTTTGTGATAAGTTGCTTTTGCGACTAAGCTTCCCCTAAAACATCCTGATTGTTCATTTTGGCTGTCCAACTAATTTTCAGCATTCTTCTATAAAACCACATCTCCGACGCTTCCGGGAAATTGTTCGCCTGTGTACTAATTGTCCAGGACTCGCAGCCGCATGTTGAACCGGTTCCATGTAACGTTCAAGAACTCTTTTCCTGACTTTCATGGACAGTGACTTGTTGCACAAGATGTTTTTCATTTGATACAATGCAGAGTTTGTTAGTTCTATTCTACTCTTTATCTCAGTGATGCATCTTTCATCTGATTATATTATACTTCGAAATAATATTGATTGATTACGCACCAAAATATCTACAATGAATCTTTAATGTTCATTATCCTTCTCTTTATTTACTCACAATAACAATGCAAGAAGAAATCAGAAACAACAACAAACAGTGTAGCAACAATACAATATGAAACCAGGGAACACGCCAACCAGACTAGCCATAACACAACACGAAATCAGGGACTGTAGCAATCAACACATAAATAATACAACATGAAATCATGGACAGCAGCAAACAGCGCAGTAACAATGCAAAACACATTCAGGACAGCAGCAAATACCATAGTAGCAATACAAACATGAAATCAGAGATACTAGCACAACAGCATAGAAACAATGCAACTATGAAATCGGGGACAACACCCAACAGTATAGTATAAATAGAACATTAAATCATAGACACCAGCAAACAGTATAATATCGATACAGCACAAAATAAAGGACACAAGCAAACAGTATAGTATCCATACAACACATAATAAAGGATAGCAGCAAACAGTATATTAACCATACACATGAAACCGGGGACAGTAACAAACAGTATACTGTATAGTAATAATACGACGAGAAATCAGAGACAGCAGCAAAAAGCATGCCATCTCTTTTACTTGGGGAAACTTGTCGCAATAATGGTAAATAATGGACTGGTGTCTAACCACCACTTTCTATACCAGTGTTTCTAAAACTTGACCAGATGCCAACGTCCTTGAACAATTGTCAAGTTACCTCAAGCCACATTTGCAACATCGTCGTCTTCTTCAGTGACCAACATTGCATCTCTTCCGGCATTAGCTACAAAAGCCACGGTTCGCCTGAGGTCTTCAATGGTTTCCCAAAGAGTTGTCCTGAAGGGTCATTACTGCGGGTCAGATTTCCTCTCCTTGCCAGGCGAAATGTATAAGCGTCGGTCGTTCAGAAAGCAATGGCAAGCAACTGAATGTGAACGGGCAGGGGTCAACCAAACTACAGCCCGTGGGCCGGATCCGGCCCACTACGTCATTTCATCCGGCCCGCCGTGGGTATTCGAACTTGCTTGATATAACGTATGAAACACGAGACGTGATACAATTTACAATACAATACAATATATGTCAGGTCTTAGTCAGATATGACTGAGCTACCGTATGACAGTAGACGGTACTACCTGCTTTCTGTCAGCGCCGAATGTTGGGCGGCGCTTACCAAACCCGACACCCCACATTGTGCCAACGGCTTCGGGCGGAAGAGCACAATTGGGAGGGTACTAGCCTTATCCTGGTGCGAGGAAATGCAACCCAAAGACAAAATAAGTCATGGCAGGGCAGACCAGGCCCTAAGCCTTGGTTGGCAGCTGGTCTAGGATCGAAGCTCCGACAGGCGGACAGTTAGAGCATTGCTTTGCTGATCCGGCAGCTTCTGCAGCTTGTCTTGTTCCAGATTATAGGTGTCAACTTTCCTCTGGAGTGAACTAGGCAGGCCGAGAGAGGGATCATGTTGCATGGGCAACACATGGTTTCTTTATTTTAGCCCAGGCTTTGTGCTATGGAGAGGCAATAACTCCATCCCTGATCTTAACCGGTCTCGGAATCAAAGCGAGAGGCAACTGTTACGGGTTATAAGTCCTTGTCAGTTGGCGTAGACATGGGTCGCCACGCGTTGCCTTTGACGGTGGGAGACACCTACAGGTGTTACTGATCAGCTACCGCCCGCCTCAAGCTGGGCAGCCCCTAGCCAATTGGGTGCTGATCCGCCACAGCCTGCCTGCTTCAATGGGTGCTTGGGGCTAGGACAAAATCTGCATCGCAGGCTGTCAAACCAATGCACCAGGTACTAATAAAAAGAATAGACACCTCAAGCTATGGCTTGCAATCTGGAACGTGAGAACCATGTGTCCAGGATTTTCCACTGACTTGACAAATATTGACGATGTGAGAAAAACGGCTGTGATTGATGCTGAACTCAATCGTCTTAACATTGATATTGCTGGCCTGCAGGAGACTCGCCTCGCTGAGGAACGGTCACTCAGGGAAAACAATTACACCTTTTTTGGAAGGGAAGAGAGCAGGCAGAAAAAAGGCAACATGGTGTGGGCTTTGCAGTGAAGAATTCGCTACTGGGAATGATTGATATCTGTCACCGCCTCACCTTTAGAGACATTATTTAGAGGGCTACAACTCCAGCCCAAGGGATAGAACAGAGTCACTCAGAGCCCGAGTAATCTAGAGCCTTCTAGAAGGACTGGTCATTGAGTCCAGGGTTCCGTGGACACTGATGTGGCCCGCCTATTGCGGGGTCCACGAGGAACTCGGACAGAGTTACCACCCGTGTCGGATTGGGACACGTGTGGACCGGCAGAGGACAGACGGACTTGAGAGAGGCAACAGGGCCTGCCTTTGAGGGACTCTATAGATATCAATAGATATATAGACATAGGCTAGATAGTTTGCTAGACTGTTGAATGATACTTATGTGTTTGATGTTCACTATCTGTGATATGTAATATAGCGCGGGTCTGTTTACCCACTGCGCCAACGCATACTGTATATGTAAATACAATAAATATTCGATCTCATAGCGAACAGATTTATTGTTGCCTGTATGAACCCAAGTTTAGTTACCTAGATACGAGCAAGACGATGACAGGCTTTTTGGGGGCTAGTTTTCCGGTTTTGGCATAAAATCTATTGTGAAATAACTATTAATTGCCATGTAAAATCACTAAATTGATTTATGTACCATAAATAGTTAACTTTACAAGTTTAAAACATTAGTAGCTATCTAGCAATAAAATAGAATTAATCTGAGTCCCTCAGCAGTGTCTAAGCAGTGCCTAAGCAGTGTGTCTCATTATTGTGATTTGTAAACTATTTTTGACATGACTGTGACATTTTCTGACTGTTACTAATGTTTTCTCACTCTACGAGCAGATTGTTTTGCGAATAGTGGCGCGTGCAACCTATGTAACCTTTCCAACAGTGGCGAAATTACAAGACAAGCTTTTTGGGACAACATCGGCGAGTTCTCAAATTGAAAGCTAAGTTTCATGTCATACCCATAGTAACTCTAAGCTGTACTTCTCATCTTTCATCAATGTATTATGTTGCTTCATATTGATTTGTTTGCATATTCATGACCTTGTCACCAACATAACCTTGCATTTTGATTTACACATTAATAATTAAGGGAGTTAACCAAATTTTCGACTACAACATTTTTTCTAAAGGATTTAACTCTATAAACATTACAAACAAGTAAAACACAAAATGTCTACCTTAGATAAATGCATTGAGCAAGGAATAAAGTTAGGTTATAAAGAAGAGAAATTGTCAGAATGGGCACAGAAAACGCACGCAGAAAACATTGCCCGTGAAGAAAGAGCGATAGAACGAGAGGAAAAACAAAGGCAAATGGAGGCAGAAGAAAAGAGAATGCAAATGCAAATTGAAGAAAAAAAAATGCAATTGCAGGCTCAGGAAAAACAGCTGGAGCTTGAGGCGGCGGCCAAACAGGCCCAATTGAATGCCGAAACACAAATAAAATTAAAACAGATGGAGCTTGAGTCCAACGCAGAAATATCGATAAATAAGCTAAGAAGCAAAGAGGAAGAACAAAAATATAATAAGTATAAAGGCCCCGTGAAGGCGTTCTGCTCAGGAGATTCCATCAGCGCCTATTTAGAAAATTTTGAGTGTCTCATGGCCTACCATAAGATCATTAAATCAGATTGGGCATTTATTCTAATGAGAAACTTAGCTCTTGAACCACTAAAAGTAATAGAGACAGTACCACAGGAAATGCGAAAAGACTATGATTACTTAAAACAACGCATTCTCCAACATTTTTCTTTAGATACTGCAGGTTACCAACAACAATTTGCCAAATTATCACCACAACCAAACCAAACCTTTATAGATTATGTCAGTACAGTCCAAGACGTATGCACAAAATGGATCAACTCGGCTAAAACCAACAATAGCCATGACAAACTTAAAGAGCTTATTATTATAGACAAAATAGTTAGCACCATCCCCACACCTTTTGCCAAGTTCTTAAAACAAATGGATTGCAAAAGTATTCAGGAAATAGAGGCAAAGGGGATTGCATTTTTCACAGCAAATAGGGATATTTTTCAGCTGAACATAAGTCACAACGATACAGCAGCTGCAGTAGTGAACACCAAATACTCCAAACAAACAGAGAGTAAATTCAAACCTCGCTCCAATGTCAGTAAACTAGTTAAATGCCAGTATTGCGGTTTGAATCACGACAGTTACTCTATGTGCGACAAATCGCCGAACTACCCTCACCACCTCAAGATGATGGTGGAGAAACAGAAGACCAAGCGCAATGCTTACCAGAGAGCGGTCAAATGTTTTTTTTGCCGCAGTTTTGGCCACTATAGTCGCTTTTGTGATGGCCGAAAGTTATTGAAACAAGCCAATGCCACACTAGTGGAAACGTCGTCAGATACTTAGCATAGTAGTTAGATTAATATACTTAGTGTAGGAGTTAGGATACATCTAAGCACCACTACTTGGAATGCCTGATCATGTATTTCATGATTGAGGTTATCCCAACTCGTGACGCTTGGACATAAGCCACACATTCAGCATACACTTTACACAAAACTTAAAACTCAACACTATCAATTTAAAATACATTCACTTTATTAGAAACAGCAACTTATTAGTCAACACACTAACAAGCCAACAGGGACACATGTAGTCTGAGGGGGATAAAATAACAAGGTAACTACATATTTAGCATTATACAACATACGAGAGTAAAAGTGTATTGAAATGCACACACAAATCAAGATTTGAAAGTGTACTTAATTAGCCAGGACTTCGGTCTTGTTAACTCTCTTTAATACAGAGGTTAATTGTCTGGGTACCAGTTGGGTACTATGAGAAGGGCGGGTTGTAAATACAACTACTAAAACGTCACGTAACTTCGGTCTGATAAGCATTGTTAAGCACACAGGAGACAGAGTGATCTCTTTACCAAATCAGAGAAGTGGTGTATGGGAGAATACATGAGTTTTAGTGCCACTATGTAAGTTACCAGGTTACTGCCCACCAAACCACAAACACCAACTTTATGTGATTCGGTGACAGAATTAGAACATATCTAATTACCCTATAACAAAACGTCATCAGGGGAGAAGGGGGAATCCTGTCACCGCCTCACCTTTAGAGACATTATTTAGAGGGCTACAACTCCAGCCCAAGGGATAGAACAGAGTCACTCAGAGCCCGAGTAATCTAGAGCCTTCTAGAAGGACTGGTCATTGAGTCCAGGGTTCCGTGGACACTGATGTGGCCCGCCTAATGCGGGGTCCACGAGGAACTCGGACAGAGTTACCACCCGTGTCGGATTGGGACACGTGTGGACCGGCAGAGGACAGACGGACTTGAGAGAGGCAACAGGGCCTGCCTTTGAGGGACTCTATAGATATCAATAGATATATAGACATAGGCTAGATAGTTTGCTAGACTGTTGAATGATACTTATGTGTTTGATGTTCACTATCTGTGATATGTAATATAGCGCGGGTCTGTTTACCCACTGCGCCAACGCATACTGTATATGTAAATACAATAAATATTCGATCTCATAGCGAACAGATTTATTGTTGCCTGTATGAACCCAAGTTTAGTTACCTAGATACGAGCAAGACGATGACAATATCCCAGCTGGAGGTAATGAAAGATTATTATCACTGCGCTTGGCAACCTCTTGTGGATTTGCCACCATTATCGCTGCATATGCACCGACACTCGCTTCCTCGGATGATGTGAAGGATACGTTCTATGAGCAGCTAGACTCTGCGATCAAGGCAGTTCCAAAATCCGAAAACATTTATATGCTCCGTGATTTCAATGCTTGTATGGGCAAGGACTCGAGTTCATGGCCAGTGTGCCTTGGAAAATACAACATCGGTCGCATGAATGATAATGGCAAAGGCTGCTGGAGCATTGCACTAGAAATGACCTATGTATTACAAACTCCTTTTTTAAAACAAAAGAGATGCATAAGGTCACATTGAAACATCCAAGATCCGGCCATTGGCATCAGCTGGACTTCATTATTACACGGAGACAACATCTGACCCACACATCATTAACTCGAAGTTACCACAGTGCTGACTGTGATACAGATCATTCTTTTGTTATTGCAAGGGTTAGACTGAAACCAAAGAGAATCTACACAGCTAAACACAAGTCTAGCCCCAGGATTAATATTACTAACACTCACGATCCTGGAAAGTGCTTTGAATTTCAACAGCAACTTGAAGACGCTTTCAATGATACATCAGCAAATTGTATAGTAAATGATAAATGGAGTAAACTTAAGGAAACTATTTATAAAACAGCGGTAGGGGTTTACGGCACTGTGGATCATAAGAGGTAGGACTGGTTTGCGGCAAACAGCCAGATACTGCAGCCCTTGATTGATAAAAAGAAGATAGCTCTCTTAAGAAACAAGGAAAGACCAACGCGTAACACTCTGAGTGAGCTGAAGCAAGCGAGGAAGGATGTACAAAAGGCTGCCAGGCAGTGTGCGAATGACTATTGGATCAAGTTATGTGAGTCCATTCAAATCGCAAGTGATAAGGGAAACATCAGAAGCATGTATGAAGGGATAAAGAAAGCCTGTGGTTCAATGATCAAAAGAAGTGCACCGCTGAAAACCTTGACTGGAGAAATCATCACTGATAAGAAACAGCAGATGTATAGATGTGTCGAGCACTATTTAGAGCTTTACTCAAGTGAGACCAAGCTAGCGGATGATGCCCTCAACGCCATAGAGGCCCTGCCAACTCTTGACCACCTGGACACACTTCCCACTATAACAGAAGTTAAGTGTGCTATAAATGAGCTTGCATCTGGCAAGGCTCCAGGCAAGGATGGGATTCCAATAGAGGTAATCAGGAGTGGGCAAGACACACTCGCTCTACAGATCCACCAGCTAAAAGAGCTATGCTGGCGAGAAGGACAAGTCCCACAGGATTTAAAAGATTCAAACATCATAACGCTGTACAAGAACAATGGAGATCGGAGTGACTGTAACAACTATAGGGGTATCTCACTTCTGCGTTTTGTTGGGAAAGTATTTGCCAGAATTTTCCTGCACAGACTTCAAGTCCTGGGAGATCAAGTCTACCCCGAATCACAGTGCGGCTTCCGTCAGAACCGGTCTACTATTGATATGATATTCTCATTGCGACAGATGCAAGAAAAATGCCGGGAACAAAATCAGCCACTGTTTATTGCCTTCATTGACCTCACAAAGGCATTCGATTTGGTCAGTCGTGAGGGTCTGTTCAAAGCACTAAAGAAGATTGGCTGCCCACCAACTCTTCTGTCCATTGTGGAATCGTTCCACACAGGCATGAAGGGTATAATCAAGTTTGATGGCTCAACTTCAGAAGAGTTTGAAATCAAGAGTGGAGTTAAGCAAGGTTGTGTACTATCCCCCACCCTCTTTGGGATATACTTTTCACTTCTACTGAAATATGCCTTTCGTGATCAGGATGACGGTATATACATTCACTCACGCTCAGATGGTGGCCTCTATAATGCTCAGAGATTGAAGGCCAAGACCAAAATTAGCAGGGTACTAATCAGAGAGTTGCTTTTTGCGGATGATGCTGCGATTACGACCCACTCTGAGGAATAATTACATCATCTACTATCTGCATTCTCCAATGCTTGTTCTGAATTTGGTTTAACAATTAACAAAAAGAAGACACAGATTATGTCACAAGGTGCACATGGTGTACCATCAATCTTTATTGACGACGCCGAACTGGAGATAGTAGACAATTTTACATATCTAGGATCAGAGGTAAATAGCAAATTATCCCTCGATCAGGAAATCAACATCAGGATTGGCAAGGCAGCAACAACAATGAACATGTTAGCAAAAAGAGTCTGGGAGAACAGGAAGCTTACTGCCAAAACAAAAGTCCTCGTCTACCAAGCCTGTGTCCTTAGTACTCTTCTTTATGGCAGTGAAACCTGGACAACTTACTCACGCCAAGAGAAACGTTTAAACAGCTTTCATATGCGGTGTCTGCGAAGAATAGCCTACTTGGTATTAAGTGGCAAGACAAAATCACAAATACTGAAGTATTGGAAAGATCAGGTTGTGTGACGGTGTATTCCATGCTCAGTCTTCGTAGACTTAGATGGATAGGACACGTTAGGAGGATGGATGATGGTAGAATACCAAAGGACATCTTTTTTGGTGAATTACAGACGGGTAGGAGATCTCAGGGTCGGCCTCTACTACGATACAAAGATGTGTGTAAGCGGGACATGATTGATACAGGCATTGATAATGCACATTGGGAGCACATCGCCGCTGAACGTGTTGCATGGAGAGCAACTATCAGAAATGGAATAAAGACAAAGGAGAAAATGATTGCAGATAAAGCACACACAGAGCGTGAGAGACGTAAGATGGTGCAAAATAGTGGAAGTGACCATGTTTTCACATGCACCTACTGTTGGCAAACATTTTCAGCAAGAATTGGCCTTACCAGCCACACTCGCCACCGCCATGGATCGTAGTTATTAAGCCTTTTTGAAGCACAATGTACCAAACTATCGTCTGTCAAAACGGAAAGGTGCCAAGGAATGTGAAAAGTGGCATTTAAAATAATATATAGTCAAAAAATGGTGGCGTTTTAATTTATTTTTTTTGGGTTCTCGTTCTCCTTGAACTCAAGCGTAGTCCATACACACTAATTCTAGTAGTGCTGGACTGAATTTCGCGTGTGGATTAGCTTTTCCTATTAACGGTGTCATTCGCCATAAGGTGAACCCACTCCGATTAGAGAGGGACTTGTAATTTACGTCCCCATAGTCAAGGACGAGAGGTCAGCATTTTACTCAAACTGTCCAGTGTAGAGGTTGAACCCCTGGTGGAGTTGATTGCAACGTCGTGTGAAAGACATGCAGTTAACTTTTAACTTACCATATTCACATTGTGCCTCACGGAGTGAAAAGGGTTGTCTGATGATTCAAGAAAAGCAAGAATGGCGACATTTGAATATGACCGATATACCCGTACAGCGCATCAGAACGATGTTAGCAATTTGTTAACATAACACAAAGTGTGTACAGAAATGTCACCCAGGAAATCATGATGTATTTCAACAAGAATGCTGAATAAATAACCAGAAAATAAACAACATAACATTAGACAAAACTACACTAAACTGCACTAAACACTCGTGATAATTATTCGCATTCGAGTGTTGCCACAAGACAAAATCATGTTTTCAAATCCATCCATCCATCAAGTACCATGCCGATAAGCGTGGGCGGTCATGTTCTGCCATCTCACTCGATCACCATAGTCGTTTATCAACTCCGTGTTCCTGTCTCGACCATGCCATGTGGCCAAGCCATCCAGGTATTTAATTCTCAGTCTTCCCCTTGGTCTCTTCCCTTCGATCTTGCCAGTCGTCACCAATTTCTCCAAGTCATTTCTTCTCATAAAATGCCCAACAATTTTTGACTATCTACGTCTAATGGCTCTTATCAGTTTACGATCTTCATTTCTTTCTTGAAGGACTTGTTTATTGGTTTTTCTGTCTGTCCATGGTATTCTTTGTTTTTTCCTCAGAAACCACATTTCCACAGCAATCAGCTGTTTTTTCAGCTTGTCTGCTTATTGTCCACACTTCACATCCATAGAAACGTATAGGTTCTATGTAGCACTTCAACACTCTTTTTCTCGTTTCAATTGAAATCTTTTTATTGGTCAGTACGTTTTCATCTTGCAAAAGGCTACCTTCGCAATGACAATTCTTGTTCTAATCTCTTCTAGGCATCTACCATCAGATGTTATGACTGTGATTCACTTGCTTAAGAATATGCCCATTTACTCGTATGCCACATTGTGGTATTTTCTTCTTCCCAGTGACGACCATAATCTGTGTCTTCTTAATATTCAGTTCTAAGCCTAGTTGTTCACTGTGTGCAACAACCGCATCTACTAAATGAAAAAATATGAAACTGTTATTTAACCGTGCGGACGAGTTAGCGATGTTGATGGAGAATTGAGCTGATAATGTCCGTGGCGAAGTTCGTAATCCCGCATTCCCGTGTTCGAAACACAGCTGTGGGAGATGTAGCAGCAAACCGCTTCACATTGGTTATTGTTACCAAATGCTATGCGTGTCGGTCGTTCAGAAAGCAATGGCAAACTATTGAACGTAAACTTTCCCAGGAATCACGAGCAGCCAAACAATGCTGGGGTTGGTTGCTACGTCCTGTAAAGGATATACAACAACTTCAATGTCATAAGCACGGTAGAACGAGAGTTCTACGTCTGGGCTTGTCAACTGCTAAGTGGGGGACAGGCTGGCCACCTATCCCTCCGTGCATTCAGACGTACAAAATGTGACGACCCTATGATGTCATAGACCCGTGGCTGGAAAATACTTCAGGAAAATTTGTTAAAACTTGTGTTTGTTGTTGTTGTACCAGGGGCTTTAATGCTGTTTAACCTCTGCACTGCTAGGTCAGTCTTCATTTGTTGTCGTGCCAGGGGCTTTAATGCTGTTTATCCTCTGCACTGCTAGGTCAGTCTTCATTTGTTGTCGTGCCGGGGCTTTAATGTTGTTTAACCTCTGCACTTCTAGGTCAGTCTTCATTTGTTGTCGTACCAGGGGCTTTAATGCTGTTTAACCTCTGCACTGCTAGGTCAGTCTACATTTGTTGTCGTACCAGGGGCTTTAATGCTGTTTAACCTATGCACTGCTAGGTCAGTCGTCGTATGTTGTTGTTGTTGTTGTACCAGGGGCTTTAATGCTGTTTATCCTTTGCACTGCTAGGTCAGTCTTCATTTGTTGTCGTGCCGGGGCTTTAATGTTGTTTAACCTCTGCACTTCTAGGTCAGTCTTCATTTGTTGTCGTACCATGGGCTTTAATGCTGTTTAACCTCTGCACTGCTAGGTCAGTCGTCGTATGTTGTTATTGTTGTACCAGGGGCTTTAATGCTGTTTAACCTCTGCACTGTTAGGTCAGTCTTCGTTTGTTGTTGTTGTTGTACCAGGGGCTTTAATTCTTTTTAGCCTCTGCACGCCTAAGTCAGTCTTCATTTGTTGTTGTACCAGGAGCTTTAATGCTGTTTAACCTCTGCACTGTTAGGTCAGTCTTCGTTTGTTGTTGTTGTTGTACCAGGGGCTTTAATGCTGTTTAACCTCTGCACTGTTAGGTCAGACTTCGTATGTTGATGTTGTTGTACCAGGGGCTTTAATTCTGTTTAGCCTCTGCACGGCTAAGTCAGTCTTCATTTGTTATCGTAACAGGGGCTTTAATGCTATTTAACCTTTGCACTGTTAGGTCAGTCTTCGTTTGTTGTTGTTGTTGTACCAGGGGCTTTAATGCTATTTAACCTCTGTACTGCTAGGTCAGTCTTTATTTGTTGTTGTTGTTGTATCAGGGACTTTAATGCTGTTTAACCTCTGCACTGCTAGGTCAGTCTTCATTTGTTGTCGTGCCAGGGGCTTTAATGCTGTTTAACCTCTGCACTGTTAGGTCAGTCGTCGTATGTTGTTGTTGTTGTACCATGGGCTTTAATGCTGTTTAGCCTCTGCACTGCTAGGTCAGTCTTCATTTGTTGTCGTACCAGAGGCTTTAATGCTGTTTAACCTCTGCACTGCTAGGTCAGTCTTCATTTGTTGTCGTACCAGGGACTTTAATGCTGTTTAACCTCTGCACTGCTAGGTCAGTCTTCATTTGTTTTCGTACCAGGGTCTTTAATGCTGTTTAATCTCTGCACTGCTAGGTCAGTCTTCATCTGTTGTCGTACCAGGGGCTTTAATGCTGTTTAATCTCTGCACTGCTAGGTCAGTCGTCGTATGTTGTTGTTGTTGTACAAGGGGCTTTAATGCTGTTTAGCCTCTGCACGGCTAAGTCAGTCTTCATTTGTTGTCGTACCAGGTACTTTAATACTGTTTAACCTCTGCACTGTTAGGCCAGTCTTCGTTTGTTGTTGTTGTTGTACCAGGGGCTTTAATTCTGTTTAGCCTCTGCACGGCTAAGTCAGTCTTCATTTGTTGTCGTACCAGGTACTTTAATGCTGTTTAACCTCTGCACTGTTAGGTCAGTCTTCGTTTGTTGTTGTTGTTGTACCAGGGGCTTTAATGCTGTTTAACCTCTGCACTGTTAGGTCAGTCTTCGTATGTTGATGTTGTTGTACCAGGGGCTTTAATTCTGTTTAGCCTCTGCACGGCTAAGTAAGTCTTCATTTGTTATCGTAACAGGGGCGTTAATGCTATTTAACCTCTGCACTGTTAGGTCAGTCTTCGTTTGTTGTTGTTGTTGTACCAGGGGCATTAATGCTATTTAACCTCTGTACTGCTAGGTCAGTCTTTATTTGTTGTTGTTGTTGTATCAGGGACTTTAATGCTGTTTAACCTCTGCACTGCTAGGTCAGTCTTCATTTGTTGTCGTGGCAGGGTCTTTTATGCTGTTTAACCTCTGCACTGTTAGGTCAGTCGTCGTATGTTGTTGTTGTTGTACCATGGGCTTTAATGCTGTTTAGCCTCTGCACTGCTAGGTCAGTCTTCATTTGTTATCGTACCAGAGGCTTTAATGCTGTTTAACCTCTGCACTGCTAGGTCAGTCTTCATTTGTTGTCGTACCAGGGACTTTAATGCTGTTTAACCTCTGCACTGCTAGGTAAGTCTTCATTTGTTTTCGTACCAGGGGCTTTAATGCTGTTTAATCTCTGCACTGCTAGGTCAGTCTTCATTTGCTGTCGTAACAGGGGCTTTAATGCTGTTTAACCTCTGCACTGCTAGGTCAGTCTTCATCTGTTGTCGTACCAGGGGCTTTAATGCTGTTTAACCTCTGCACTGCTAGGTCAGTCGTCGTATGTTGTTGTTGTTGTACCAGGGGCTTTAATGCTGTTTAGCCTCTGCACGGCTAAGTCAGTCTTCATTTGTTGTCGTACCAGGTACTTTAATGCTGTTTAACCTCTGCACTGTTAGGCCAGTCTTCGTTTGTTGTTGTTGTTGTACCAGAGGCTTTAATTCTGTTTAGCCTCTGCACGGCTAAGTCAGTCTTTATTTGTTGTCGTACCAGGTACTTTAATGCTGTTTACCCTCTGCACTGTTAGGTCAGTCTTCGTTTGTTGTTGTTGTTGTACCAGGGGCTTTAATTCTGTTTAGCCACTGCACGGCTATGTCAGTCTTCATTTGTTGTCGTACCAAGGGCTTTAATGCTGTTTAGCCTCTGCACGGCTAAGTCAGTCTTCATTTGTTGTTGTTGTTGTATCAGGGGCTTTAATTCTGTTTAACCTCTGCACTGTTAGGTCAGTCTTCGTTTGTTGTTGTTGTTGTACCAGGGGCTTTAGATCTGTTTAGCCTCTGCACGGCTAAGTCAGTCTTCATTTGTTGTCGTACCAGGTACTTTAATGCTGTTTAACCTCTGCACTGTTAGGTCAGTCTTCGTTTGTTGTTGTTGTTGTACCAGGGGCTTTAATTCTGTTTAGCCTCTGCACGGCTAAGTCAGTCTTCATTTGTTGTCGTACCAGGTACTTTAATGCTGTTTAACCTCTGCACTGTTAGGTCAGTCTTCGTTTGTTGTTGTTGTTGTACCAGGGGCTTTAATTCTGTTTAGCCTCTGCACTGTTAGGTCAGTCTTCGTTTGTTGTTGTTGTTGTACCAGGGGCTTTAGATCTGTTTAGCCTCTGCACGGCTAAGTCAGTCTTCATTTGTTGTCGTACCAGGGGCTTTAAAGCTGTTTAACCTCTGCACTGTTAGGTCAGTCTTCGTTTGTTGTTGTTGTTGTTGTACCAGGGACTTTAATGCTGTTTAACCTCTGCACTGTTAGGTCAGTCTTCGTTTGTTGTTGTTGTTGTACCAGGCGCTTTAATTCTGTTTAACCTCTGCACTGTTAGGTCAGTCTTTGCTTTTTATTGTTGTTGTACCAGGGGCTTTAATGCTGTTTAACCTCTGCACTGTTAGGTCAGTCTTCGTTTGTTGTTGTTGTTGTACCAGTGGCTTTAATTCTGTTTAGCCTCTGCACGGCTAAGTCAGTCTTCATTTGTTGTCGTACCAGGGGCTTTAATGCTGTTTAACCTCTGCACTGTTAGGTCAGTCTTTGCTTTTTATTGTTGTTGTACCAGGGGCTTTAATGCTGTTTAACCTCTGCACTGTTAGGTCAGTCTTCGTTTGTTGTTGTTGTTGTACAAGTGGCTTTAATTCTGTTTAGCCTCTGCACGGCTAAGTCAGTCTTCATTTGTTGTCGTACCAGGGGCTTTAATGCTGTTTAACCTCTGCACTGTTAGGTCAGTCTTCGTTTGTTGTTGTTGTTGTACCATGGGCTTTAATGCTGTTTAACCTCTGTACTGTTAGGTCAGTCTTCGTTTGTTGTTGTTGTTGTACCAGGGGCTTTAATTCTGTTTAGCCTCTGCACGGCTAAGTCAGTCTTCATTTGTTATCGTACCAGGGGCTTTAATGCTATTTAACCTCTGCACTGTTAGGTCAGTCTTCGTTTGTTGTTGTTCTTGTACCAGGGGCTTTAATGCTATTTAACCTCTGCACTGCTAGGTCAGTCTTCATTTGTTGTTGTTGTTGTACCAGGGACTTTAATGCTGTTTAACCTCTGCACTGCTAGGTCGGTCTTCATTTGTTGGCGTGCCAGGGGCTTTAATGCTTTTTAACCTCTGCACTGTTAGGTCAGTCGTCGTATGTTGTTGTTGTTGTACCATGGGCTTTAATGCTGTTTAGCCTCTGCACTGCTAGGTCAGTCTTCATTTGTTGTCGTACCAGGGGCTTTAATGCTGTTTAACCTCTGCACTGCTAGGTCAGTCTTCATTTGTTGTCGTACCAGGGGCTTTAATGCTGTTTAATCTCTGCACTGCTAGGTCAGTCTTCATTTGTTGTCGTACCAGGGGCTTTAATGCTGTTTAACCTCTGCACTGCTAGGTCAGTCTTCATTTGTTGTCGTACCAGGGGCTTTAATGCTGTTTAACCTCTGCACTGCTAGGTCAGTCGTCGTATGTTGTTGTCGTGCCAGGGGCTTTAATGCTGTTTTTACTGATGAAGAATCAGATTTGCTGGGCTGGTCACTTGACTCGCATGCTAGATCACAGGCTCCCTAAACGAATTTTTAACAGTGAGCTGCGTTGTGGTAAACGCTCCCAAGGTGGCCAGAGGAAACGCTTTAAAGACACTCTGAAAATCACTCTGAATGCTTTTGGAATTCATCATGACACCTGGGAAACTGCAGCCAGAGACCGAAATTCATGGCGGGCATCATTACGCAAGGGTGCAGTCATGTGTGAGGCAACCAGGACTGCAAGAGCTGTAAAGAAAAGGCAGGACAGAAAGACCACTGCAGGAAATCCTCCTCCAGAAACGTCAAACATTCTCTGTCCACATTGTCAAAGAACATTTCGAGCCAAAATAGGTCTTATCAGCCATCTTAAAACCCACGGCTCCATACTTTCAAACCCACTGGATGAAATGAATGGCCATCATCATTCTTGAAGGACAATCAACAATGCTATTTAACCTCTGCACTGCTAGGTCAGTCTTCGTCTATCGTCGTACTAGGGACTTTAATGCTATTTAACCTCCGCACTGCTAGGTCAGTTTTCGTTTGTTGTTGTGCTGTTTGTATTGTATTAATCGTTGTTAATTATGAAGCCAATGTATTCAGAGTTTGTGACATGTTCAATGCTTTCTTTGTTAATAGATCGTCCACACAGCAAGGACTATTCTCTATAAACGTTGCAAGCCTTTAAAACAGATTATGCAAAGAACATGCATGGGTGGCATATTTGTTGTTATGAACGAAAGTTCAACCATTTCATCGAGCAAAAATATCTTCATATTAGCTAGACAACGAACCAGACAGTCAACCAACCAGCCAACTAATCAATCAACCAATCAACCAGCTGACCAAACAACTTGCCAACCAAGCACAGAACTAATCATCCAAATAGCTAACCAATTAACTAGTTAACCGATTTATTAACAAACTAAAGACGCAACCAACCAAGTAATCAATAAACTAACCAAACAACCAACCAACCAGCCAGCCAATCAGTCAACTAGCAAGCCAACCAATAAGTCAGCCAACTAGCCAACCAACCAACCAACCATCAAACCAGAAAACCAACCAGCCAGCTAACTAATTAGTCAGTCAACCAACAAACGAACCAAACAACCAACCAGCCAGCCAATCAGTCAACCAACCAGCTAACCAATCAGTCAGCCAACTAGCCAACCAATCAACAAATCATCATTAGGTATTATCGGTTAATACACACACTGTTGGACATGGAGGTCTGCCCTTGCCTTGTTAGATGGGTTGCGGCAGTCTTTTATGAGCGTAAGGTTGCACTGCGCATGGGTTCCTGGACTTCTGACCCCTGTACTATTACACCTAGGTTTCCGCAGGGATCTGCTTTGTCCCCAATGCTCTTTAATGTCTACACCAGTAAAATCGCAGCTATTGAGACACCAGGTGTGGGTAGAATCTTGACATTTGCAGATGATGTGCTGGTGTACAGACAGGGCAGGGACAGGGCCAGTCTGGCGAAAGACATACAGGTGGCGGTAAACAGGGTGGCGGAGTGGTGCAGGGACGCAGGGGCCAGTATACACCCAGACAAGGCATCTGTTGTGAGGTACTCCCTGGATAACCGGATCGTCACGGCAGACGTCCCAGGTATTATGTTGAATGGATGTCCTTTCAGTCGAGAGAGTAAATTGAAGAACTTGGGTATCACCTTTGACAGGTGTTTGTCTTTTAAAGATCATGTGGAAGCTTTGGTGGTGAAGGATGGTTGGGAACTATTGAGGGCTATGGCAGCAACCGGGGTAGATCAGAGGATGCTGTACAGGCTCTTTCAGCAGTAGGTAATAATTTCTGTCATTGAGTATGGTTTGGGGCTGCTGACAGTATCAAAGAGCCAGCTTGAAAGGTTGGAGCGCATACAGAATGCTGCCATGCGGTTAATCCTGGGGTGCACAAAGAATCCGCCAATTACATGCATGAGGCATATCCTGGCGCTGCCAACAGTGACGGATAGGCATAGGGTCCTTCAGGCCAAATGGTACCTGAGAGTTGCCGCAGAAGTGATCACCCGCTGCATGCAGCAATAGTGATCACCCGCTGCATGCAGCAATGGATATGGTTAAGGGTCATAGACTAAGACGAGGCAGAATGACACAGGCAGAACTTTCTATAGTAAGTCAGGTGTGTGATCTAGAGACCATCAATCGGGAAAGAGAGTGGGTTGAAGTTCCGGAAGACATGACGGACTGGCACAATGTAATAATAACACTGGGTCGTGAGTGCAGAGAATGGACAGCGGGCCGCACTGAGTTTGAAGTGCAACAACTGATGCAGAGTAACATACATCAAGGTGACATAGTCGTCTACACTGATGGGTTGGTGGTGAGAAACAGACGAAGTGGCGGGGGCTTTATTGCAAAGGCTAATGGGCGAGTCTTGAAAAAGGAGAGTCTGACATATGAGACTACGACCTCCAGCATGAGAATGGAGGTGGAGGCAGTAATAGTGGCATTCCGGTGGCTAGAGGAGACCACTGCAACACACATTGCATTCATTACGGATTCAAAGAGTATGCTTAGCAAGGTGGAGAAAGGTATGTTTCGTGTGGAAGGCTCTCGTCGCTTCAGAGGTCACAGATCGTGAGAATTGTATGGATATTTTGCTAGCAGGGAATGCACCTCTTGGTGGAATTTTGCCTATGGACAAGAGGGAGGTGGTCGCGCGCTTGGGGGACCAGGTGGATAAGGCGGAAGAACAGATTGAGAACCCATAGGTGGAAAGAATGGGATTGCGGGGGATCGGCAGGGGTTGTGGAAGAATCTCAAAACTGAGAGGAAAGACCAGGAGAACTTTGAATCAGATAGCGGTGGGAACGATTAGTAGTATGACTCTTCTCTGGCTGTTGAACGAGGGGACGGAGCACGTATGGGAATGTCCTGAATGCAGTGATGTCGGTTCTTGACTCAACTCAACTCAACAAATCATCAAAGCAAACAACCAACCAACCAGCTAGCAAAGTAGTCAACCAACAAACGAACCAAACAACCAGCCAGTCAGTCAACCAAACAGCCAACCAATCAACCAACCATCAAAACAAACTACCAATCAGGCAGCTAGCTAATTAGTCAGTCAACCAACAAACAAACCAAACAACCAATCAGCCAGCCATATAGCCAGCTACCCAACAAACGAATCAATTATTTAACCAAACAAGAAACCAACCAACCAGCCAACAAAATAACCAAAAAGTCAAACAACCAAACAACTAAACAATCAACCATGCAAGCAAACAACCAACAATCCAACTAACCAACCAATGAATACTATTTCTTGCTCTTCTCCTGAACACACTTGCGAAATGAACCAAGCAGACCCGTTACCATTTATGTCAGTATATCTTTAACTCTTGAAGCTAAGACATTCTATAAAGGGAGACCATTCAGCCATCTTTCTGCACTTGAAAACTGTTATTTTCTCCCCTTTGTGAGTGAATTAAAGTTCTGTGACACTGGTTCTCAACCTTTTTTGGCCCATGCACCGCTTTACCATATTTGCAGAATGTCATTCCATCCCTTTCGTAATTCCTCCCTATAAATCCCCACCCCCTGCCCCAACACAGCATACGTGAAATTGGAAGCTAAATTTAATAACACATACTAGAACAAGTCTAAATGCCTACATAAAATGTGATTTGCGGGTCTACTTACGTTATAAAATGAATTTCAGAAGGGCGAGAAATACAGAACTGTAAAGGATGGAGGGAAAAACAATATCAAGTTCTCGTATTAACGCAATCTTTAAATAATCTTAATCCCCCTCCCCCCTTTGAACGAACGAACGAAAGAAAATCTTTATTTTCAAAGGGTTAAGAATTGGGTACGCAGGCCCGTCTGACATTCTGCCCTTCTTCTCTATTTCCTCTCATACATTCTTTCATTCAACATCTCTTATGAAGCAATTCTTTGACAACAAAAGAACAATAAGCATTAAAACACATGAAAAATAATCAATAATACATGACTCATTGAGGCAATGTTTAACATGGGCATCATAAATACTCAAGGCGGGTGTAACGTGCCACATATATGGGAATGGCTAGTTGTCGTTCGAGATAATTTACAATTATTATTGTCTTTGTTGCCGTTTTTTTAAGGGGGCATGTAGTCTGTTTTGAGGTAGTGTTCAAACAGGTTGCGACTGTATGTATAATATTTGGTGGTGGCTTTGATTTCTTGTGGAAGATTATTCCACAACTGAGTGGCAGAGTATGCTAAGCTTGTTTTATATAAGTCTATCCTAGGTTTAGGGACATGAAGTATATTTAGTCGTTCACTATGTCTTGCGTTATATTTAAACAAGTCCATAGGTAGCTTGGGGCATTTTGAAATAGGATTTTGTGAGTTAGTTTAGCCTTATTAAAAAGTAGGCGTTTGTGGAGTGGCAGTAACTGAAGACGTTCATGTAGGTTAGGATTGTCTGTAAACTTATCACCATTGATTAGACGCACTGCCCTTTTCTGGAGCGAATAAAGGCGTTTTGTTATTGATTTGGAGTATCCATCCCAGATTGTGGAGCAATAATCAATATGTGTTTGTATGTGGGAACATACTTACTTCTCGGTTACTGCTCGTAACCGGAAACCGTAAGCCCCTCCCTCTTGGGGGAGGGGAGAGAGAGAGAGATTCCCCATCAGTTGAGAACCAATGTTCTATAATATATGCAGATTTCTCAATATTGAAACAGATCAGATATTCTTCTTCTCTCGTTCGCTTGAAACTAATTGTATATATCTGCAAGGTTTCCTCCTGTATTAACTTGACTAGCAAATACTGAATAGATTTTAGCGCACACAAGATTCAGTATAGTAATATTATAATATTGTGTGCAATTTATTATCTCAATAGAGGTGTTGAAAAGAGTTCTTAAGAGCTATATTGAACCATTCAAGGAAACAAATCGTGGACAATTAGCAGACAAATGATCAATTAAATGGAAGCTACAAAGATATGGTGGTACACAAGAATGATGAGAACACAGTGGAAGGATAGAAAGAGTAATGAAATTATCTTTAAAGACGTTTATGTGCTGTTATCCATTTCTGATACTGATATTTCCACATGCCATGATGTCAACACAAAATAAGGGTGAAAATCACAACTTGTATTTTAACATAGCAAAAATAAAGATAATGCAAAGAGATAAAACTATTATGGAGAAAGAAATATACGTTACTGAGGAAAAATTGAAGGTGGTGGACTTTTTCTTTTCTTTTTCGCTCGATGATTACACACTGTTTGTAGTAGTAATGGACTGAATTTTACGTGTGGGTTAGCTTTCCATTTTACCAGTGTCCCTCGCCTTCAGGCGAACCCACTCCGACTTCAGAGATACAAGGTAGTGGACAATTTAGAATATCTTGGTTCATTAATTACCAACAATGGTGAGGACACAATTAAAGACATTAAACGACGAATATCTATTGCTTTTCAAAAACAAACACAACTGAAAAAATTTTGGAGAGGGACAGATGGAACTACAAACATTAGACTTTTAAGAGCATGCATCTTTCCCACTGCAACATACGCATGTGAGACCTGGACACTTACTACACAAGCTGAACGGCACATAAAATGCTTTTGAATATAAATGTTACAAATGGGTTCTAAGAATATCTTGGATATAGAAAATCTAACCATTAGAGAACTCCTGTTTGCGGACGACCAAGCACTAATAGTAAAATCAGAAGCTGAATTACAAGACCACATGAATAGTCTAAACGAAATGTGTAGGGAACATAACATGAAAATTAGCACAAGCAAAACAGAGGTAATGACTATAACTAAAGAAGAAAAAACAACAATTCACCTAAACGAACATCCCTTGAAACAAGTAAAGAGTTTCAAGTACCTAGGAAGTATAATTTCATCAAATGGCAGAATAGAAGACGAGATTGAAAACAGATGCAATAAGGCAAACCAACTCATTGGACAAAAGACACTAATACAAAAGAAAAAAAACATGTATCAATAATTACTAAGAAATCACTTCACAACACAATCTTCCTACCAACTCTATGCTACCAATGACAATGACAGAAAAAGAGAAAAGAAAAATCACAACAATAGAAATGAGATTCATGAGAAGAATACTCAACGTATCAAGAAGAGATAAGATCAGAAATGAAGAAATCAGGACTAAAGTGGGGGTTAAAGCAGCACTAGATTTTATTAGAAAGCAGCAAGTCAAATGGTTTGGCCATGCAAGTAGGTTACCATTCAACAGCATACTACAACAAGCAATGATGTACAGACCAGATGGAAACAGAGGAAGAGGGTGACCACGTAAACGTTGGACGGAGGGAATAGCAGAGTCCATGGGAATATCGATATATGAAGCCTATAATCGGGCACTCTCACGAAGTTTACACTTCACCTCGACATTGCAAGGTACAATAGGAACATGATGAGATGAGATGAGATGAGATAGAAAAGAACAAATGCGTCCATACAACAAGAACAAAATACTGAAGAAGGTTAGCTACTTAAGACTATACAACAAAGAAAATTTAAATAGCCTGGTGACTTGAAACGTCATGAAAGTTTTGTAGAGGACAATCATTGCGGGGTATATGCCCAGGAAGAGAAGAGGAAGGCCAAACAGAAGATTGTTGCAGGATGTGTCATATGATCCTCGGATGGGTGTATCAGACGCGGGACATCTTGCTTATGACCGAGAAGTTTTCCTGAAGGTTGTTATGGGAGCGTGGATCTGCAAGGGACATGCGAATGAATGATGTCAAACCGCCCAGAATTTTCTCACTTGAAATCCGCTAGCCTCTTCTGACCTCAAACTTTCCAGGTGTGACGACATAACCCCGCTATCCTTTCTCATAATATGTCAGATAAACTACACATATGTGAGTACAGACTGAGACACAATACATATGACAGTACAGATTGAGACACAAAACATATGAGAGTACAGATTGAGACACAATACATATGTGAGTACAGATTGAGACACGATACCTACGTGAGTACAGATTGTGCAGCAATACATATGTGAAAACCCTAACCTGCAGAGTTCGTGGCGACTGCACTGTCAGAATCTCCTAGGCGGCTTCATCTCCCCCGCCTGGCCGCAACGGCCAGGTACGACCGTGAACTAGACTAACAGCTACTACGCAGGCGATGGTCAGAGGTCAGCGTGGTGCACGCACACCACGAGAGCGAAAAGCAGGGCCAACGAGGGAATCACTGCTGGTAACTCAGACAGCCTTGGACAGCGAGACCGGACGGACATGAAAGTGTGTTACTGTGTAGGAGTCGAGACAGATGGAAGAAAGCGTGTATGCTTTGTTTGAGTAGAGTGACGATTGCGTGATTGATATATTCATTGGTATGTGTGAATTGATATCTTGCATTGTATGTTTCTGACAATGGCATTATCGCTAACTTTGAGCGATGCCAGATGTGACTGCGTTTTGAGAAGTGCGAATAAAGTGTTTGAGTTATATCGCCGTGTGTTTGTACACTCATTATGTGTGTGTGTGTGTTTTCACGCCTGTTAGTGAACACGAGCCTTTGGTCATCTAATCAAGACCCTGACAGGAGTAAACGTGGGTAGCTGGTCCGGCTTTGGACATTAAGATCTTGTGGTTGAAAAAGGAGAGAAAGTTGTAATAACATACGTGTAAAGGAGTGAACGTGGGTGCATCCTCCGTGTTTGAACCAAAAGTAAGCGACGAGTGAACGTGAGAAGCGCGTCCGTGTTTGGACCATATGAAAGATAGTGTGTTTGTGTTAAAAGTGAACGTGAGTATATCGTCCATGTTTGGACCAGAAGTAAGCGGGTGATTGAACGTAAAGACATGTGTTAAAATGCAATGGAGTGAAATATTTCTGTAAAGTGAACGAAGGCATCGGAAAAGAAGGCATACTGAATTGAAATCTGAACGTACGACGAGACGACTATACAAACATACTTGACGTGCATACAAAACTATAACACTTAGCTGACCATACATACACCACAAAAACATACACACACTAATATTTTCTATCTCCAAAAGTAAACAGGTTTTTCATATGAAATTGTAAAGTACCAAGGTCATTTTCCTGACTGTAGAAGACCAATCATCCCTTCTCTGGTGAAATTACTAACAGACTTCCAGAGTTTCAAAATTCCAGTGTCGCATAAGTATTTTTTTTCTTATATACTTTTGGGCGGAATCAGGCCTAGACTGTATAGTTTATTTTGTCATTGTATATGATATAATTGCCGGTCTCTCTGGCTGAGGGGTTACAACACTTTCTCCGTAATCCCGTTTATCACGCAAAGTTCGTAGCGGGAGAGAACTGGGAGCGGTTCGACCCCTGCTGGTGACTTGCGGGATACTGAGCCGGCCGCTCAGAAAGCAATGGCAAACTACTGAGCGTAATCTTGCCAAGAAATCAACAGACAGCTGAAAGATGCTGCTATTGACAGCGATGTCCTGTAAAGGATATGAAAAAAAAAGATATAATTACTGTATTTAGTTGCACATTATAACTATTTTGCATATAAACCTGTGTAACTATTTTGTAACATCACCATGTCTTCGTTGCACGACTTTATAGAGTTGGGGCGGAAATTAAATCTAACCGGAGACGAATTAGCAAAGTGGAGTGAGGCAAAACATGCGGAGCATGTCCAAAGGGAGGACAGAGCTGCTGAAAGGGAACTGGAAAAGGCAGAGTTAGAGGCTAAAAACAAACAAGCAGAGTTAGAGGCTAGAAAAACAGAAACAGACGCTGAGCTAAAAAAAAGCTGAGATTAGTGCACAGAGTAAAAGAGGAGAGCTTGAAATGCAGTTAAAAATTAAACAGCTAGAGCTCAAAACATCAGCAGATAAAGAATCTAGAAAGCTAGAAATGAAGGAAAAAGAAAATCAATACAAAAAGTATCAAGGGATCGTCAAAAATTTCGTTAATGGGGACTGTATCTCAGCATTTACCCAGAACATTGAGACGATAATGGAACAGTATCAGGTCCCAGTTACAGATTGGAACATCATCTATATGAGGAGTCTGTCTGGGGAACCACTAACAGTTATAGAGACTATCCCCAAAGAGTTAAGAAAGGACTATCATTATATGAAAGCTAAAATTATGGCTAATTTCCTATTAGATGAAGCAGGGTACAGAGAACAGTTTGCAAAGTTATCTCCAAAAGCAACACAGACGTTCTCTGACTACACTTCAGTAGTACAGGATGTATTTAGTAAGTGGTTATCATCAGCTAAAATTGATAACAATTTTGATAAGTTGAAAGATCTCATATTAAGAGATTAAATCATCTCTTCTCTACCACCACCCTTTTCAAACTTTGTGCAAGAGTGCGATTGTGAGAGTGTACAGCAGATTGAACAACGCGGGTCAGCATATTTTACAGCAAATAAAGATTGTTTCACAGATGTGCTGAAAGATACTGAAATCGTAGCTGCTGCTACCTATGAAAAACCAAAACCAAATACTTACAACAGAAAAACTCCTTTTAGGCGAACTGTTGGTAACAATTACCGTTGTAAATATTGTAATTTTCAACTTTCAACACAATGAAAGTGAGATGTGTGACAAACACCCTGGGTATCTTACATACTTACAGAATTATATAGACAAGCAAGCCTGAGAGAGAAAGAACTACAAACGTTTAACCAAATTCTACCTTTGCAAAGCGTACGGCCACTGGCGTCATGCATGTAAAGGAAAGCAGATGACGAGAAAAGCCAACGCAGCAATGTTTGATAGCTCTTC
>OY992876.1:465491892-465559072 GCA_963921405.1 Cepaea hortensis | reverse complement strand
ACAGACGTAAACAGCTGACCGGCCGTCAGGTAAAACTAGGCGCCAACACATCACCTTCAAAGACAACTAAAACTTTGTTCAGTATCTGTGTCGTGTATATTGTGTGTAGTGGCTTTGCATTTATTTTTGGATATGTTGCTGAGATTCAACTTGTGAGAAAAGATATTGGCCTGCAGAACGTGTTAGGGTGTTTTCAAGATCTGCTACTTTGTGTAAACTGTGTTGGAGATTTTGTTATTTACGTCCGTGCTAATAAAAGATTCGGGAGATCAGGGAAACGAAGCGTTGTCTCATGCGGTGTTGAAGTAAAGACAAATATATTTGTTTTGATACATAATAAGGTTATAAACATACTTTAGAATGAACAAAAGGCAGTCGTGAGAATGCTGTTTGTTCATCAAAAATGATGATAACCATTCATTACATCCAGTGGGGTTAAAAGTGTTGAGCCGTGAGTTCTAAGATCTATTTTGGCGCGAAATGTTCTTTGACAATGTGGGAAAATGATGCTTGACGTTCCAGTAGGAGGATCTCCTGCAGTGGGTTTTCTGTCCAGCCTTTTCTTGACAGCTCTTGTAGTGTTGGTTGCTTCGCATGTGACTGCACCCTTGCATAATGATGTACGCCACGAATTTTGGTCTTTGGCAGCAGTCTCCCAAGTGCCATGATGAATTCCAAAAGCTTTTAGTGAGATTATCAGTGTCTTTAAAGCGTTTCCACTGGCCGCCTTGGGAGCAGTTACCACATCGCATATCGTCGTAGAAAATTCGTTTAGGGAGCCTGTGATCTGGCATGTGAGTCAAGTGACCAGCCCAGCGAATCTGATTCTTCATAGTAGAGTGTGGATACTGGGCTTGGACGCTCTTTCAGTGTCTGGGATCTTGTCTTGCCATACAATCTTCAATAGCTTCCTAACGCAGAGTGTGTGGAAGTGGTTTAATTTCCTAGCATGTCGCTGATAGACATTCCAGGTTTCACAAGCATATAGCAGTGTGGATAGTCGTGTGAATATATGATGATGCAATAGGATGGTTTGACATAAACAATTGTGTCAGGCATATTTCGTGTTATCTGTTGAATGTATATATTGAAAACACCATGGGGCATGATAGAGAAAAGGAAAATATAATAAGGTACAGTGTGATTTTGTTGTATATTGAATAGAAATACAGGATCTTCGATACGATGACGACACATCATTACTTGCAACAACACAAATAGAATTTAAACACAGAAGCCACAAACAACATGTTTCACGATAAACTGCCTGGCATTTTTCGCTGCATCTCTACAGTTATATCTCATATGAGTGGGAAAAAAAATAAATATCAGATGATATATAACTCTGCAGTATACACTAGACAAGATGTAGCGAAATATGTCAGGCCAGAAATCGTGCAACATATTGTTTCTGGCTTCTGTGGCTACATTTACTAAAGAAAAACATTGCATTTAACACAAATAGTGATTGATAAATTAAAACAAATAAGCACAAGTCCAAAGAAGCGATTACCTTGTTGTGGCGGCTGACAATTACACTGCCAATGGCATGAACCCGGTAGGTCAGGATTTGATACCAGCTCTCGACATTCGCTTTGTGAGGGAAAGATTGAATAGTTATTCTTAAGTACACTCAAAATGTGATGGCTCTAACATTTCACAGGGCCCTGCTACGGACTTGTTTGTTTTTATTTTGCAAGACCAAATTTAAAAAAAAATAAAATGCAACAATAACGACAAAAATTACCATTGATAAAACAAATATTATATATATATATGTGTGTGTGTGCGCGTGTGTGTGTGCGCGCGCGCGCGCGTGTGTGTGTGTGTGTGTGTCCAGCCATATGATTCCAGGAGGTCCTCGAAAAGAATATTATTGTGTGTTGACTATTGATACAAAAAATGCTAGTGAAAAATGTTATTACATTTTTGGTGTTTTATATGATGACGATAACGATAAATGCGTATTTATTACATATAATATGAATGCATATTGCAGTAAAAATGCCACTGAATGCACCTAAATCTAGGCTTGTACATAAAAATTGCCTTACTAAGAGGGCCGTATTTAGTTACACAGTTATTTAGTCGACCACAGGTGATCTCTTTGACTCTGGTTTCTCTCTACCCTCTTCTTTGGTCTCGCTAGGTCTACCTCTATTTGCGGCGAGACAAGCAAAGTGCAAATCCTTGGGCTTCCTCTGACAATCTACTGTATTATGGGAAGGTGACTTACAGTACTTACACCACCTCTTACTCCACTTCAGTTTTCGGGAGGCGGGAGGGCTTTGCTTCTCGGGTTTATTACCAGAGTTACGTACCACAGGATCTGCTACATTGGATGATTCTTTGGGACCATTGGACTTGGGCTTCTTATCTTGCCCCTTCTGCCTTGATTTTGGATTTTGAAAAAAATTATGCACTTGTGAACCGAGACGTAGCTCGGAATCGAACCCGCAACCTTCGGAGCGCGAGGCAGAAGGCTTGACCACTTCGCCACTGAGACTCCCAGTAGTGGTAGAATTAGTACTAATTATAGTAGTAGTAGTAGTAGTAGTAGTAGTAGTAGTAGTAGTAGTAGTAGTAGTAGTAGTAGTAGTAGTAGTAGTAGTAGTAGTAGTAGTAGTAGTAGTAGTAGTAGTAGTAGTAGTAGTAGTAGTAGTAGTAGCAGCAGCAGCAGCAGTAGTAGCAGCAGCAGTAGTAGTAGAAGCAGTAGTAGTAGTAGTAGTAGTAGTAGTAGTAGTAGTAGTAGTAGTAGTTGTTGTTGTTGTTGTTGTTGTTGTTGTTGCAGTACTAGTAGTAGTAGTAGTATAGTAGTAGTAGTAGTAGTAGTAGTAGTAGTAGTAGTAGTAGTAGTAGTAGTAGTAGTAGTAGTAGTAGTAGTAGTAGTAGTAGTAGTAGTAGTAGTTGTAGTTGTAGTTGAAGTAGTAGTAGTATTAGTAGTAGTAGTAGTAGTAGTAGTAGTAGTAGTAGTAGTAGTAGTAGTAGTAGTAGTAGTAGTAGTAGTAGTAGTAGTAGTAGTAGCAGCAGCAGCAGCAGCAGTAGTAGTAATAGTGGTAGTAGTAGTAGTAGTAGTAGTAGTAGTAGTAGTAGTAGTAGTAGTAGTAGTAGTAGTAGTAGTAGTAGTAGTAGTAGTAGTAGTAGTAGTAGTAGTAGTAGTAGTAGTAGTAGTAGTAATATTTAGTAGCTTTCTGGCCTAGAGGTTAGCGACATTTCTCCGTAATCTCGTATACTCTCGTAAGTAACGTGACGACGGTGAGAATCAGCAGTGGTTCGAATCGCGTCGGTAACTTACGGGGTATGTGACCCGGCCGCTCAGAAAGCAACGGCAGACTACTGAGCGTAATCTTGCCAAGAAATCAACAATCAGCTGAAAGATGCTAATGTTGACAGCAATGTCCTGTAAATGATATGCAAACAATTTTTTTAGTAGTTGTAGTAGTAGTAATATATAGTAGTAGTAATTGTACTAGGAGGAATAGTATTAGTAGTTGTGGTAGCAGTAATATCAGTTGCAGTCGTAGTAATTACAATAATACTATTCTCAGTGGTGTTTACACGTATTACAATTAAACGTGTGTGAGTCACTGTAGTTATTTCCCATACGAAACTATGCTGTAAATGTCTGTTTGATGCTTATACAGTCTTTCGTGTTGATAGAATTGAAGTGATGCAATCTGAGTTGTTCACAAATATTTCCCTATAGGATTATACACATACAGCACGTTGCCAGTGACTTTCATTTAGCCTCACCCAACTGTGGTGATGAAGGAAATACTAAATGTGCAATATAGGTCAAATTTGTAGCACCACGGGATCTGCAGGCGAGCGCCTAGCCGCAGTGCTACGGCAACCAATTAGGCTTGTAGTAGTTAATGGCAAATAGAGCATTTAACCAACCAACGGGTGTCTTTCTTTAAACAAATGTTCAACTATTCCTGACATTAAATTAATACAACATACTATTTATATGCTGTAATTTCACTTTGTCGTTTGTATAAACGTCAATTTCTAAGAAGCAGGGCTTGTATTGTCAGTGGTCCATCGCAAATTAAACTCACACATTTATCTGACTACACACGATGGCGATGATAATTCAGGCATGAAATTATTCGAGGTATAATGCGATCTATAAATGGCATTCTGGGCGATTGCTTTAATCAAACAATTATTCTGCCTCGAACATTAATAATGCAGGAAATACGTACGTACAGATGCCACATTGGCATTTAAAATCTAAGATTTGGCTGACAAGACCTAGTAAATGGGTAAAGATGTTACTAAATTAAATCTTACTGAAGACACTCATAATTCCCTCTTCTTGATCAACTAGCTAATACACTGACAATCTCTATTTTGTTACAGCCATGGAAAATTTACCAATGAATATATAATTATTGATCAATTTGCATCCGAAGCGAATAGCTAGTTTCTGAACATTCGCACACATTGGACAGATGTACTGTACATTTAAAAATTCAGTGGATAATTTAACCAGCAACAATGTTTCTTATTTTTCAGGAATTTTTTTGTCGTTTCAAATCTGGTTTTGATGATTTAATGTGTTAATTCTTGAAATTCCTTTACACAGGCTGACTTCTCCACGTGAATTTAACTATATAATCAATATTACCTATGATTTCCTTATTAAAAAATTCGTTATTCGTCTTGCCATCCGATTCTACATCTCATGAATGCGCGTTTGTTGTTTGAATGTTACGTCATGCGTATAATGTATATTCTTTATGTATGTATGTATCCTCTAAAAGTACTGGAGTCCTCTAAAAGTACTGGAGAGTTTTGGTCATAGACCATAACTTTAGGAAGGGAAAATCCCAACTGCACCTCCCCGTGGTAGAGGATGGAAACACACCACGGTGTGGCTAACACAGCTCTGGGGACCGAGTATCCCCCGGAATAAGTGGACAACTCTGCAGCTGAGAGCAGGGCACTCACTTGTCCTTACGGTCGGAAATGGCTGTCAAAGGCAGAGGTAAAAAGACCACCATGTGAATGTGGAAGGCAAGGGGAAACCACCACATTATCTTCCCAAGACTTCATGGCAAAACATATATCAGAGTTAGTGAACGACGTCAATGGCTGTCTTAGGACATCCTCGTCCGGTAGGGACAGTCATGAGCCACAAGTGACACCAGACCATCATCCAGCTACTGATGGCAAAATCTTAACTAAAATAAATAAATTTAGAGTAGGAACATGGAATGTTAGGACATTAAATGAGCTAGGAAAGTTGACCAATGTTCTAAGAGAGATGGATATCATGAAAATGAATATACTAGGCGTTAGTGAGATGAGATGGAAGGGATCGGGCAAAATTATAACTGACAATCACACAATAATTTATTATGGAGGGAATACACATGAAAAAGGTGTAAGAATAATATTAGACGAAAAAACAGCCAAGTCAATTAATGGATACTGGTGTATTTCAGATAGAGTAGTTATGGTAAAAGTCAAAGGCAAACCAGAAGACATAAATATTATACAAGTATATGCACCAACAACAAGCAGTAGTGATGAAGAAATACAACACTTTTACGACGAAATAGAAATGGTGATGGCTCAAATTGGATCACAAGAAATAAAAATAATACTTGGTGATTTTAATGCAAAAGTAAGAAAGGGGAAATGGAGGATGTAGTGGGGAATTATGGTTTAGGTACAAGAAATGAAAGAGGGGACAAGCTAATAGAATGGGCAAATATTAATGATATGATAATTGGAAACACATGATTTAAACACCATAAAAGACGACTGTACACATGGAAAAGCCCTGATAAGAAAATACACAACCAAATTGATTACATACTAATTAATAAAAGATATAGAAATGCTTTAATTAATGTAAAGACAATGCCTGGTGCTGACTGTAATAGTGATCATGTACCACTATGTAGACAAATAAAAGTAAGATTAAAGAGAGGGGAAAAATGGTTAAGAACATGAGACTTAATAAAGAGGTTCTGAAAATAGATAAAGAACTGAAAGAACAATACAGAGTGACTGTGAAAAATAGGTACAATGCGATAGCTAAAATACAGAATATAAATGAACAATGGGAAATGTTAAGGGACTCCATTCATCAAACTAGCAAAGAAGTATTACCGGAGAGAGACAAAATAGCTAAGAAAAAATGGATGAATGAAGAAATCTTAAAACTGATGGACAAAAGAAAACAGAGTAAAAATGACAAACAAGAATACGCCAAGATAAATAAAGAAATAAAAGATAAATGTGGGAAGGCTAAAGAAAGTTGGTTAAACGAGCAATGCAAAAAAAATTGAATTAAATTCCATTAACGATACAACAAATATGTACAGACAAATCAGTGAGCTTACAGGAAGAAAAATAAGAATAAATACAGGGTGTTTGAAATCAAAAACAGGAAAGATATTATTAGAGGAAGGTGCTATAATGAAGAGGTGGAATGAATATATAAGAGAATTATATGACGGAGAAAGAGAAGAATTAACAGAAGATAGTAACTTAGAAAGTCCACCTATTCTGAAAGAAGAAGTTGCTGGCTAGTCTTCATTTGTTTTAATTTTCTAATTAAAATATCATGATCTACCATATCAAAGGCTTTTTTTAATTTTACAAATAGTGCTCCACAAATGTTGCCATTGTTGATACTAATATGCCAGTTATCGGTCATTTTTGTAAGGGCACTATGGCAAGAATATTTAGGTCGAAACCCAGATTGACTGTCAATTAATAGATCATTCTTAATTAAATGATGTAGTGTTATTTTATGCATGTGTTTTTCTAGTGGCTTTGATGGCGACGATAATAAGGAAATAGGTATATAATTACCCAAGGCGCTATTATCAGTTGAGCCATTTTTAAGCAGAGGATAAACTTTAGCAACTTTAAAGGCAGATGGAAAGTAGTTTTTGGACAGGCACTGGTTATATATGGACGTTAAGGACTCACTAATAATTGGTGCAGCACACCGAAGAATTCTATTACTGATACCATCTAGGCCTCATAAATTTGTTGCTTTGAGATTCGAGAGATATTTATATACTCCTGCAACAGACATCAAGGGAATCTCAGGGGGAATATTTCTAGAGCACTTCCCTTCACAGAATGATGACAGTAAACTTAAATTACATACCGAGTCTGGTATTGAGGCCTTTACATTCTCTATTTCTGATTGAAAGAAGTAACTGAAATCCTCGCATGTTATAGTGTTTGGTATTGCTGACTCTGAAGCGTATTTATTGCTGGTTAGTGTCCTGTCCCATCTCTTTTTATAACATATATAGACAACATATGCAAAGAAACCAGCCAAACAGAGATCGCAAGAATACTGCATGACGAGAACACAGAAGAAGAACCTTCTGCAAATCTAACCATTAGAGAACTCCTGTTTGCTGACGACCAAGCACTAATAGCAAAATCAGAAGCTGAATTACAAGACCACATGAATAGTTTAAACGAAATGTGTAGGGAACATAACATGAAAATTATCACAAGTAAAACAGAGGTATTGACTATAACTAAAGAAGAAAAAGCAACAACGATTCACCTAAATGTACATTGGCACCTTGCCGTCTTGACAGACGATAGTTTGTGCTTTAAAAAGGCATAATAACTTTTACCTATGGCGGTAGCGAGTGTGACTGATAAGGCCAATTTGCGCTGTAAATGTCCGTTCACAGTGGGTGCATGTGAACACGTGGTCATTTCCACCATCATGCACCATCTTACGTCTCAAACGCTCGGTGTGTGACTTATCTGCAATAAGTTTCTCCTTTGTCTTTATTCCATTTCTGATGTTTGCCCTCCATATAACACGTTCAGCGGCGACTTGCTCCCAATGTGCATTATCAATGGCTGTATCAATCATGTCCCGCTTAAACACATCTTTGTATCGTAGTAGAGTCCGACCCTGAGATCTCTTACCCATTTGTAATTCACCAAAAAAGATATCCTTTGGTATTCTACCATCATCCAACCTCCTAAGATGTCCTATCCATCTAAGTCTACGAAGACTGAGCATGGAATAAACTGTCACACATCCTGATCTTTCCAATACTTCAGTATTTGTGATTTTGTCTTGCCACTTAATACAAAGAATTCTTCGCAGACACCGCATATGAAAGCTGTTTAAATGTTTCTCTTGGTGTGAGTAAGTTGTCCAGGTTTTACTGCCATAAAGAAGAGTACTAAGGACACAGGCTTGATAGACAAGGACTTTTGTTTTGGCAGTAAGCTTCCTGTTCTCCCAGACTCTTTTTCTTAACCTGTTCATTGTCGTTGCTGCCTTGTCAATCCGGATGTTGATTTCCTGATCTAGGGATAATTTGCTATTTACCTCTGATCCTAGATATGTAAAATGGTGTACCATCTCTAGTTCGGCGTCGTCAATAAAGATTGATGGTACACCATGTGCACCTTGTGTCATAATCTGTGTCTTCTTTTTGCTAATTGTTAAACCAAATTCAGAACAAGCATTGGAGAATGCAGATAGTAGACATTGCAATTCTTCCTCAGAGTGGGTCGTAACTGCAGCATCATCTGCAAAAAGCAACTCTCTGGTCAGTACTCTCCTAATTTTGGTCTTAGCCTTCAATCTCTGAGCATTGTAAAGGCCACCATCTGAGCGTGAGTGAATGTATATACCACCATCCTGATCACGAAAGGCATATTTCAGTAGAAGTGAAAAGTATATTCCAAAGAGGGTGGGAGCTATTACACAACCTTGCTTAACTCCACTCTTAATTTAAAATTCTTCAGAAGTTGCACCATCAAACTTGATTATACCCTTCATGCCTGTGTGGAACGATTTCACAATGGACAGAAGAGTTGGTGGGCAGCCAATCTTCTTTAGTGCCTTGAACAGACCCTCACGACTGACCAAATCAAATGCCTTTGTGAGGTCGATGAAGGCAATAAACAGTGGTTGATTCTGTTCACGGCATTTTTCTTGCATTTGTCGCAATGAGAATATCATATCAGTGATAGACCGGTTCTGTTGAAAGCCACACTGTGATTCGGGGTAGACTTGATCTCCTAGGACTTGAAGTCTGCGCAGAAGAATTCTGGCAAATACTTTTCCATCAATACACAGAAGTGAGATACCCCTATAGTTGTTGCAGTCGCTCCGATCGCCCTTGTTCTTGTACAGTGTTATGATGCTTGAATCTTTGAAATCCTGTGGGACTTGTCCTTCTCGTCAGCATAGCTCTATTAGCTGGTGGATCTGTATAGTGAGTGTGTCTTGCCCACTCCTGATAACCTCTATTGGAATCCCATCCTTACCTGGAGCCTTGCCAGATGCAAGTTCATTTATAGCACACTTAACTTCTGTTATGGTGGGAAGTGTGTCTAGGTGGTCAAGAGTTGGTAGAGCCTCTATGGCGTTGAGGGCATCATCCGCTAGTTTGGTCTCACTTGAGTAAAGCTCCAAATAGTGCTCTACCCATCTGTCCATCTGCTGTTTCTTATCAGTGATGATTTCTCCAGTCAAGGTTTTCAATGGTGCACTTCTTTTGATCACTGGACCACAGGCTTTCTTTATTCCTTCATACATGCTTCTTATGTTTCCCTTATCACTTGCGATTTGAACGGACTCACATAACTTGATCCAATAATCATTTGCACACTGCCTGGCAGCCTTTTGCACATCCTTCCTAGCTTGCCTTAGCTCACTCAGTGTGTTACGCGTTGGTCTTTCCTTGTTTCTTAAGAGAGATTTCTTCTTCTTATCAATCAAGGGCTGCAGAGTCTCGCTGTTTGCCGCAAACCAGCCCTGCCTCTTATGATCCACAGTGCCGTAAACCCCTACGGCAGTTTTATAAAGAGTTTCCTTAATTTGACCCCACTTTTCATTTACTGTACAATTTTCTGGTGTATCAGTGAAAGCGTCTTCAAGTTGCTGTTGAAACTGAAAGCACTTTACAGGATCGTGAGTGTTAATAATATTAATCCTGGGGCTAGATTTGTGTTTAGCTGTGTAGATTCTCTTTGGTCTCAGTCTAACCCTTGCAACAACCAAAGAATGATCCGTATCACAGTCAGCACTGTGGTAACTTCGAGTCAATGATATATGGTTCAGATGTTGTCTCCGTGTGATGATGAAGTCCAGCTGGTGCCAATGGCCGGATCTTGGATGTTTCCATGTGACCTTATGCATCTCTTTTGTTTTAAAAAAGGAGTTTGTAATACATAGGTCATTACTGGTGCAATGCTCCAGCAGGCTTTGCCCATTTTCCAACGCACAGTGGCCATGAACTCGAGTACTTGCCCACACGAGCATTGAAATCACCGAGCATATAAATGTAGTCAGATTTTGGAACTGCCTTGATCACGGAGTCTAACTCCTCATAGAACGAATCCTTCACATCATCAGAGGAATCCAGTATCGGTGCATATGCAGTAATAATGGTGGCAAACCCACAAGAGGTTGCCAAGCGCAGGGATAATAGTCTTACATTTCCTCCTGCTGGAATTTCAATCATTCCCAGTAGGGAATTCTTCACTGCAAAGCCCACACCATGCTGCCTTTTTTTCTGCCTGCCCTCTACCCTTCCAAAAAAAGGTGTAGTTGTTTCCCCTGACTGACCCTTCCTCAGCGAGGCGAGTCTCCTGCAGGCCAGCAATATCAATGTTAAGACGATTGAGTTCGGCATCAATCACAGCCGTTTTTCTCATATCGTCAATATTGGTCAAGTCAGTGGAAAATCCTGGACACATGGTTCTCACGTTCCAGGTTGAGCTTTAGCTTTAGCTTGAGGTTTCTATTTTTATTTTTGTTTGTACCTGGTGCATTGGTTTTACAGCCTGTGATTCAGATTTTGTCCTAGCTCCAAGAACCCATTGAAGCAGGCAGGCTGTGGCGGATCAGCACCCAATTGGCCGGTGGCTGCCCAGCTTGAGGCGGGCGGTAGCTGATTAGTGACACCTGTAGGTGTCTCCCACCGTCAGAGGCAACGCGTGGCGCTTCATGTCTACGCCAACTGACAAGGACTTATAACCCGTAACAGTTGCCTCTCGCTTTGATTCCGAGACCAGTTGAGACCAGGAATGGAGTTATTGCCTCTCCATAGCACAAAGCCTGGGCTAAAATATAGAGATCATGTGTTGCCCATGCAGCATGATCCCTCTCTCTGCCTGCCTAGTTCACTCCAGAGGAAAGGTAACACCCCTACATCTGGAACAAGACAAGCTGCAGAAGCTGCCGGATCAGCAAAGCAATGCTCTAACTGTCCGCCTGTCGGAGCTTCGATCCTAGACCAGCCGCCAACCAAGGCTTAGGGCCTGGTCTGCCCTGCCATGACATTTTGTCTTTAGCTTGCATTTCCTCGCACCAGGGTAAGGCTTGTACCCTCCCAATTGCGCTCTTCCGATCTGAAGCCGTTGGCACAATGTGGGGTGTCGGGTTTGGTAAGCGCCGCCCAACGTTTGGCGCTAACAGAAAGCAGGTAGTACCGTCTACTGTTATACTGTAGCTCAGTCATATCTGACTAAGACCTGAACATCCCTTGAAACAAGTAAAGAGTTTCAAGTACCTAGGAAGTATAATATCAAATGGCAAATCAGAAGACGAGATTGCAAATAGATGCAATAAGACAAACCAACTCATTGGACAAATGGCACCAATACCAAAGAACAAACATGTATTAATAAGTACTAAGAA
Organism: Cepaea hortensis; assembly: GCA_963921405.1. Taxonomy (NCBI): domain Eukaryota; kingdom Metazoa; phylum Mollusca; class Gastropoda; order Stylommatophora; family Helicidae; genus Cepaea; species Cepaea hortensis. The sequence goes on along the minus strand of OY992876.1, from coordinate 465,547,407 downwards.
AGCACGTTACAACACAATCTTCCTACCAACTTTATGCTACCAATGCCAAACCTGGACAATGACAGAAAAATAGAAAAGAAACATCACAACAACAGAAATGAGATTCAATGTATCAAGAAGAGATAAGATCAGAAATTAAGAAATTATAACTAAAGTGGGGGTTATAGCTGCATTAGATTTTATTAGAAGGCAGCAAGTCAAATGGTTGGGCCATGCAAGTAGGTTACCAACTAACTGTATACCACAACAAGCAATGATGTACAGACCAGAGAAAAGCAGAGGAAGAGGCTGACCACGTAAACGATCGACGCAGGGAATAACAGTCCATGGGAATATAGAACGAACGAACGAACGAACGAACGAACGAACGAACGAATATCTTTATTTTCAAAGGGTTAAGAATTGGAAACGCAGGCCCGTCTGACATTCTGCCCTTCTTCACAATTTCCTTTCATACACTCTTTCATTCAACCGATACATGAAGCCCATAAGCGGGCACTCTCCCGCTCTTTATCCTTAATCTCGGCACCGCAAGGTACAAGAGGAACATGATGAGATGAGATGAGATGAAAATACAGATCGTTCGTCGTTAGTTTTCCGGATGCAGTCAAGGGTCATAGGTTGTTAAGAGGTAGATCACTGATGGCTCAGATAGAAGATACCATCAGAGAGAAGAGATGGCAGGGGCAAAGAGTAGATCAGAGTGTGAATAGAAATTGTTTGGGGCTGTAATCGCATTGGGACGTGAGTGTAGGGAGCGGCTAACAGGCATTACGAAGGCAGAAATTATGCAATCAATTCACGACAACTCTTGTTCTGGCGATGTGATTATCTACACCGATGGCCCCGTGTTAAGAGGTTATTTGGGAAGGGGGCTTCCTTTGGATATATAGCAAACGCAAATGGCCAATATTTAGTAAAGGAGTGCTTGGCATGTGATACCAAACCTCAAGTCTGAGAATGGAAGTGAAGGAAGTTGTTGCAGCTTTCCGCTGGTTGGAGAACAAACTGTATACGCATGTTGTGATTGTAACTGATTTACAAAGCATTCAGACAAAGGTGAAGACAAGCATGTTTCATGCTGAAAGGCAAGCATCGATTCAGTGGTGGCGGGTTGTAAAAATTCTCTGGATCTTTTCTCCAGGACACTCTGATGTGGATAGCAAGACAGACTGGCTGGTGCTGCATCATTAAGGGGTTAGCTGATACATTATAAAGCAGATGTGGTAAAGGCCCTCTGGGAAAAAGTGAATTACGCACACACAAAAGTTAGATTATCGTGGTCTGGAGAGAATGCGTCGGTAAAGCAAGACGGACATGTAATCAGATTCCAACGGCACCATTATTATTGGAACTCTTCGCTGGCTGTGGAAGATAAGGACTAGCGATTATGGTAATGCCATAATGGTGGGGTGGTGGTGGTGGTGGTGGTGGTGGTGTAGTGGTTGAGGAGGAGGGGGAGGAGGAGGAGGAAGAAGAAGAAGAAGAAGAAGAAGAAGAAGAAGAAGAAGAAGAAGAAGAAGAAGAAGAAGAAGAAGAAGAAGAAGAAGAAGAAGAAGAAGAAGAAGAAGAAGAAGAAGAAGTAACAATAGTGATAGTTTTGAGTGAAGATGTAGAATAGAAGAAGGGTTATTTTGATGACTGTGATAATGATGCTGACCGTAGTGTTGAACGAACGAACGAATGAAAATCTTTATTTTCAAAGTGTTAAGAATTGGGCACGCAGGCCTGTCTGACATTCTGCCCTTCTTCTATATTTCCTCTCATACATTCTTTCATTCAACATCACTTATGAAGCAAAGTTTTGACAACAAAAGAACAATAAGCATTAAAACGAATGAAAAATTATCAATAACAAATGACTCACTGAGGCAATGTTTAACATAGGCATTATAAGTACCCAGGGAAGGTGCAACGTGCCATACATATAGGGAGCCTCTATGGCGAAGTGGTCAAGCCGTTTGACTCGTGCTCCGAAGGTTGTGGGTTCGATTCCGGGCCGCACCCTTCGGTTTACGAGTTAAATGTTTCGGAGACTCCTGTGGGTCGTCGCTAAAAGCTACGGAGTTCGTGCTTTGTGCGACGCTTTCCGCGCTGCGGAAAGAGACCGAGCCATATGGGATAAAACCCGGTGCGATGAAGTCGACCCTGTCGACTTTTAAGCGACTTTATACATATTGGAATGTTTATTTTTTGGCTAGTTGTCGTTTGAGATAATTTACCATTATTATTGTCTGTTTTTGTTTTTGTTTATGGGGCCATGTAGTCTGTACTGAGGTAGTAGTGTTCAAACAGGTTGCGAATGTATGTGTAATGATTTGTGGTGTCTTTGATTTATTGTGGCAATTTGTGCCACAACTGAGCGGCAGAGTATGCTAAGATTGTTTTAAATAGTCTATCCTAGGTTTAGGGACACTAAGTATATTTAGTCGCTTGCTATGTCTTGCGTTATATTTAAACAATGGCCAGAGGTAGCTTGGAGCATTTTGAAATAGGATTTTTTGAATCAGTTTAGCCTTACTAAAAAGTAGGCGCTTGTAGAGTGGCAGTAACCGAATACGTTTATGTAGGTTAGAATTTTCGGTAAGCTTTTCACAAGTAATTAAACGTACTGACCTTTTCTGGAGTGAATAAAGGCGTTTTGTTATTGATTTGGTGCATCCATCCCAGATTGTGGATCAATTATCAATATGTTTTTGTATATGGGAAGTATAAAATAATTTTCTTGTGTTTTCGTCAAGGAAATATTTAATTTTGGCAAGTTGGTATACTTTTTTGGCTATTTGTTTAACGGGAGCATGAACATGGGACTTAAAGGTTAGATTTTGATCTATGATAAGACCCAGTGACTTAAGCTCGGTTACACTTTCTAAAGGCATGCTACCAATGTGCAGCTGTAGAGTTCTCTGTGAGTCCAGTATGCGAAGTCTTTGCCTAGTTCCTATTAATACACATTTTGTTTTAGAAATGTCAATGTGCATGCGGTTTGCATGACTCCAGTTAACTACACTATTTATTTTCTGTTGCAAGCATAATTCTAGCACATTACGATCGATAGCGTTTGTATATATAGTGCAGTCGTCTGCAAATAAATCGCAGGACGACGACAGATATAAGGGAAGATCATTTATATAAATGGCAAATAACAGAGGGCCAAGAATAGACCCCTGAGGTACTCCAATATTAATGGTAATGGCTTGAGATAAACATTTATTGTGTGATACTACTTGTTTTCTATCTAATAAAAATGATTTTATTAATGTCACTATATTAAAGCTTACTTTCATTGTTTCTAGTTTTTAAATTAGAATAGTATGATCTATCATATCGAACGTTTTTCAAAAGTCTATAAACACCGCTCCACCAAGAGTATTGTTGTTAATATTTTGATGCCGGTTTTCTATCATATTTGTTTGGGCCGTATGACAAGAGTATTTTGGCCGAAATCTTGACTGACTGTCAACTATTAGTTTGTGGCGAACTAAGTGCTCTAGTGATGTTTTGTGGATGTGCTTTTCTAGCGGATAGTGAGGATAATATGGAAATTGGCCTATAATTACTCATGAGAGGATCGTCTAGAGAACCAATTTTTAAATGAGGGTAAACTTTAGCGATTTTAAAGGCTGGCCAAAAGTGACTTTTGGTGAGACATTGATTGTATATAAAAGTTAGTGACTCGCAGATCGCCGGTGCAGCAAGGCGAAGATCCGATTACTGATTCCATCTAGTCCTGATAAGTTATTGTTGTTTTAGGTTACTGAGATGAGTAAATACTTCAGTGGTCGTCATTAGTGGTATGTTGGAGATAATGTCTCTATAGCATTAGTATTCACAGAATTATGATAATAAAGATATGTCGTGAGGCGCATCTGGTACTGCAGCCTTCAGTTTGTTTATGTCGGACTGAAAGAAACTACTGAATGAATCACATGTAACCTGATTTGATGGTAATGATTGTGATGATTTGTGTTTGTTTGTCGAGGTATTAATTGCTTTCCATATATCTTTAGTGTTGGTTTTATCTATTATTAAGTTCTTAAAATAGAAGAAATTTCCTTTCGAATAACATATCGAACTTTGTTTCTCAGACTACGGTACATAGTTGTATCTCTATTTTTATGTGCCCTGTCCCGGTCTCTCATAAGTTCAGTTACCTCCTGTGTGATCCACGGGCTCTTAGTGTGATGTTTCACACGAACTTCCTTAAATGGGACATGCTTATCAAATATACGTAGAAAGTACTTCAGCCAGTGATCCAGAGCATCGTATGAGAATGGAAGTTGATAAACACAGTCCAGAGACGAGTTGAGCAAGTCTTGTAAAAAGACATCTCGATTAAAATTTTTATAATTTCTATATTTTATACTTATATGTTTGTGTTTTGGAGTTTTGGAACCTTTTTTTGACCATGTGCAACATACTTGGTAGTGATCGCTCATTTCATTAATAGGTACAGTACATTCTGAGATTTTGTCAGCACACGTAGTATTAATATGATCTATAAGTGTTGCAGATGATTACCCGTCTCTTGTTTCTGATAGGGATCTCTTCTAATGGTTTGAAAACCCCTGATAGCGATGTCATAGAGACGGACATATAATCAGATTGCTACTGGAACTATTAGTGTTGGAACTCTTCGCTGGCTGCTGAGGATGGGGACGGAGCGCTTAAGGGAATGTTCCGAATGCTGTGATGTCGGTTCCTAAATCAATCAATCAATCAATCAATCAATCAATCAATCAATCATAGCGATGTAATCATCTGAGATGTTACCATTTAATCGATTTTCGCTAACGCCGAACATGTGAAAATTTTGATTAAGTATAAGTGATAGTTCGGGCAGAGTGTATTGTTTAAGGATACTGTAACACATTGGCCAGAGTTGGTGTGTTGGACGACTCGGCCGACTGAGTTCACATATCTGGCTAGCTTGGTCTTCACCGCCTTCTCTTTGTTTAGTGTGTAGGTTTTATTCACGGCCGATCGTAAACCGGAACTCAAAAGTCACCTCCAGAGAGGCCTCTCTTATCAATGACATTATTTATTGTATAATGTTATCAAACCAGCTTGAAGAATGTAGCGATCGCATTGTAGTCTAGACGCGCCGCGGGCAATTTGAAGCCATGTGTTGCGGTTGTTTGGTTTCGATACGCTCCTGCACTAGATTCGTCTAGATTTGTTAGAGTTCAGTTATCTCTTGAAATGAATTTTGTATCTAATACACATTTTTGTGAAAATCACCACTTGTATTATTCTAAGAACTATTTAACCACATCCATAGAATCACAACGAGCATAATGGTATAAAAATCCATGTTAGGTTAATTCAGCTGGCGCTAATAAAAATCCGAGAAGAGCTCAGAAAAACACGTCCTCACACTTCGCACACATGATGCTGACAATTGGTTTGATTAATAATTTCATATTTGCTTATCAGCCATAAACATGCACACAATAAACAGGAAAAATATTCAATTCTCTTGGATACATGCCCCAGTAGCTTTTATTGAAGCTGTGACTTTTATACAAGTGTTCTATTTATGAATAAATTCCGTAGCCAATCATAGTTATCAAACATAAACAATGAATCAATGAATGATTCATAGTTAGTGGGAACGACATCTATTATTGGGTAGCGGATAAACTGTGCATCTGTTTGCGTATTAAGTGGCACGCCCAAGGCCCCAACAATCTGCAAATATAGTTATGTTGTACATTAAAGTAAAATGAAAAAAATATATACTTTTTATTGCATAAAATCACTTAGTATGATCATACAATCACTCACTGTGACCATAAACTTGCTTATATATACTGTTCACTCTCCCCTCACGGCCTCAATATCCAACATAGTTTCATTTAACTTCCAACGCCCCCCCCCTCCCGCCCCCCCCCCCCCTCACATTTGTATGGTCTACTAAAAAGTTAGCTGCATATCCTTTACAGCACGTCGCAGTCAGTCCCAGCATTATTTATGCTGTTTTTGATTTAAAGGCAAGTTTCATTGGTTTGTCATGGCTTTCTAAGCGATCGGCACTCATACTATTTTATGAAAACAAACGGAGGGCGGTCTGCATCCAAATTGTTCGCAGTTGTATTTCGAGTGCTGGATGCGTATTTGCGAACTGCGTCCGTGACACCTTCACCACATAGCTGGCTGTAGTGCTCTACTAATCCCTATGTTTACCTTTCGCTCACCTCCCCCCCCCCCCCCCCCCCCAAGTGGGTGTCCTCCCACCGAGAAGCTAAGCCAATCTCTGAGCTTCTGGCGTTATTGACTTTGTGTCCAGTGACCGCCTGAGCAACACATCTAGTTAATTCCATTCACTGATAGTTGCTCAAAGACGTATTCGGCCAATTAATTATTCTTTTTTTGTCATATCCTTGCAGGACGTTGCAGTCAACATCAGCATTTTTCAGCTGCTGTTGATGTACTAGGCAAGATTACGCTCAGTAGTTTGCCATTGCTTTCTGGGCGACCGGCTCACATACCTCGTAAGTTACCGACGCGGAGACAACCGCCTCCGATTCTCACGTACGTCACGTTACTCGCGAGAGTATACCGGATTACGGAGAAAGTCGCTAACCTCTCTGCCAGGGAGCAGGGATACAAATAAGTAACTTTAATATTTTAATGGAGTGGTTTTCGTGAAGTTGTGTGTCAGTTTGCATTTGTTTGTTCTGTGGTGACGAAGGCTTTAGTCACAACATCCATCTTGTTTCGTGTAATCGTGTTCTAGTAAAGCTCACAATCTACTTCTCGTTTGTGTGTGTGTGTGTGTGTGTGTGTGTGTGTGTGTGTGTGTGTGTGTGTGTGTGATTAATTCATTGTCTTATATATACTTAGTTTGGCACCTTGACGTCTTGACAGACGATACATTGTGCTTAAAAAAGACATAACTACAACCCATGTCACTGACCAGACCCATTCTCGCTGTAAATGTGTGTCCACATTGGATGCATGTGAACACATTGTCATTTCCACCATCACGCACCATCTTATGACTCACATGCTCTATGTGTGACCTATCTGCAATCAATTTTTCCATTTTATTCCATTTCTGATCATTGCCCGCCATGCAACACTTACAGTGGCGATTTGCTCCCAACGTGCGTTATCAATGCCTGCATGAATCATTTCCTACACACACACACACACACACACAAACACACACACACACACATTTGTATCACAGAAGAAGCAGACCACATCTGTAATTCACATAAAAGATGGCCTTTGGGCCTTTGGTATTCTACCATCATCCATCCTCCTAACATGTCCTATCCATCTAAGTCTACGAAGACTGAGCATGGAATAAACCGTCACACAACCTGATCTTTCCAATACTTCAGTATTTGTGATTTTGTCTTGCCACTTAATATCAAGAATTCTTATCAGACACCGCAAATGAAAGCTGTTTAAACGTTTCTCTTGGTGTGAGTAATTTGACTAGGTTTAACTGCCTTAAAGTAGAGTACTAAGAACACAGGCTTGATAGACAAGGACTTTTGTTTTGGCAGTAGTAATCTTCCTGTTCTCCTAGACCCTTTTTGTTAGCCTGTTCATTGTTGTTGCTACTTCACCAATCCCGATGTTGATTTCCTAATCTAGGGATAATTTACCATTGCCTCTGATCCTAAATATGTAAAATGGTCCAGGTCGGCGTCGTCAGTAAAGATTTATAATACGACGTGTGCACCTTGTGACATAATCTGTGTCTTCTTCTTGCTAATCGTTACACCAAATTCAAAACAAGCATTGTAGAATGCATATAGTAGACGATCTAAATCTTCCTCAAATTGGGTCCTAATTGCAGCATCATATGCAAAAAGCATCTCTAGAATCAGTACCCGCCTAATTTTGGTCTTGGCTTTCAATCTCTGAGCATTGTAGAGACCGCCTTCTGAGCGTCAGTGAATACCAATATCCTGATCACGAAAGGCATATTTCAGTAGAAGTGAAAAGTATATCCCAGAAAGGGTGGGGGGTACTACACAACCTTGCTTAACTCCACTCTTGATTTCAAACCCTTCTGAAGTTGCACCATAAAACATGATTATACCCTTCATGACGATTCCACAGTGGAACGAACGAACGAACGAACGAAAATCTTTATTTTCAAAGGGTTAAGAATTAGGCACGCAGGCCCGTCTGACATTCTGCCCTTACTCTCTATTTCCTGTCATATATTCATTCATTCAACATCTCTTATGAAGCAAATCTTTGACCAAAAAAAAAAGCATTAACACGCATGAAAAACAATCAGTAATATATGACTCATTGAGGCAATGTTTAACATGGGCATTATAAATACCCAAGGAATTTGTTGCGTGCCTTACATGTGGGAATGTTTTTTGTGTGTGGCTAGTTGTCGTTCGAGATAATTTACCATTATTATTGTCTTTGTTGTTGTTTTTTTTTTAATGGGGGTATGTAGTCTGCCCTGTGGTAATGTTCAAACAAGTTGCGACTGTATGTATAATGATTGGTGGTCTTTGATTTCTTGTGGAATATTGTTCCACAACTGAGTGGCAGAGTATGCTAAGCTTGTTTTATATAAGTCTATCCTAGGTTTAGGGACATGAAGTATATTTAGTCGTTCGCTATGTCTTGCGTTACATTTAAATAATGGCCAAAGGTAGCTTGGAGCATTTTTAAATAGGATTTTGTGAATTAGTTTAGCCTTATTAAAAAGTAGGCGTTTGTGGAGTGGCAGTGACTGAAGACATTAATGTAGGTTAGAAGTGTCTGTAAGCTTATCACCATTGATTAAACGCACTGCCCTTTTCTGGAGTGAATAAAGATGTTTTGTTGTTGATTTGGAACACCCGTCCCAGATTGTGGCGCAATAATCAATATGTGTTCGAATGTGGGAAGTATAGACAGAAGATTTGGTTGGCAGCCGATCTTCTGTTAAGCCCTGAACAGACCCTCACGACTGACCAAATCAAATACTTTTGTAGGGTCGATGAAGGCAATAAACAGTGGCTGATTCTGTTCACGACATTTTTCTTGCATTTGTCGCAATGAAAATAGCATATCAATGGTAAACCGGTTCCGTCGAAAGCCACACTGTGATTCGGGGTAGACTTGATCTTCCATGCCGTGAAGTCTGCGAAGAACAATTCTGAAAAATACTTTCCTGTCTGTCAAGATGGCTACGGATGGTTGTTTTGTTTATGTGACCGGTACCTTTTCGCGTAGTAGATGGATATTTTCATCTCCTACGTGTAATTTGTGTGCCAGGATGTATAACCAGGAATTTCTTCTCCAGATCTGCGACGATGCTAGGGTGTTTCGTGCACTGAGCGAAGCAATCCTTGAGTGTATTTTCGCAGCGTGTGTGGTTCTGTGATGTTCGGTCTTTTCAACATGGTGGAACAATGTGTGTGTTCCTTGCGGACGGCAGTCAACAAAAAAAGGCGACGCGGCCAACGTTGTGGCCGCAAGCGACGCAAGCGTGGAAGGGTAAGACGTTTTAGACTTAAATGTAACCGTCTGGGCCTCAGGTACACTCGGACTCTGTATTGGAACTATACCAGCGTAAAACAACGAGACCCTATTCTCGAAAATCTGATTTACATGCTTGCTTGCTTGCTCGTGTTCGCTGGCTGTGATCTCCAGCGTGAAGTCCTGTATGTCGGATGAAGACATCCTGTTGTCCAACATCAGTGTGATGGCATACAGGACCTGAGGTTTGCGTGAGTATCCGTTGTCCGATGTCTGGCTTAATGGTTTGCAGACTGGTGGTTCCTCGCCATGCAGGCAGACACTCTCCGACTTCGGAGGATCTGGTTTACATGAATGAAATTGTAGCACTCCAGGAGACGAGACTGGGTGATCAGCTGCTCCAAATGGCCAGTTTCAAATGTTTCTACAACAGGCGACATCTGGGAATGGCGATTCTCATTCACGACAGTATCGTTGCGTCAGAGTTAGACATGTCTAGATAGGACAATGACGACATACAAATACAGGCGTTTAGAGTTCAATCCGGTCTACCATTCGTGTTGGTTAATGTTTATGCCCGTAATGCGAGTGTGGATTCCCAAAAGTGGCAGTGCTTAAGTGACATATTAGGTCACGAAAAAAATGTCATCTTCTGTGGCGATTTAAACGCTAAAGGCAGATTGTGCGGAAACATTTCCTCCAACACACAGGGGGAGGAGCTCGAGACCACTTGAATCCATTGACCTGGTTTATATCAACAGAGGCTGTGTCACTAGAACAGCAAGCCGCCCAGGTGATGATGACAGTGCTATTGATCTGGCGCTGGTTTCTCCTGCCCTAACTACAGTGTGTAGATGGGGTGTCCTAGGGTAGCATGGCAACGACCACGACCCTTGCAGCATATTGGTGGAGAAATTCAGAACCAGGCAGCACAAGTCAACGGTCAAGACTTTCCAGTATGACAGTCGAAGGCAATATGTGGTGAGTAAAATAAAGCGCGACAAGCGCAGAAAGTTTCAGGACAGGAAAAAAAAAGCTGGAAGCAGCCACCCTGGTGGAATTTTGAGGTGGAGATAGCATGGATGGATAAGCGTAGTGGTGTAACGAAATGGCAAAACGCCAAGAACAGACTGCCCATCCTAATCCCTGCATGCACTTAGAAAGAGAGATGCACACAAAAGTAAGCTATTTAAAAAAACTGGTAAAGATGATTAAAAGTGAAAATTGGGCAGAGGTATGTCAAAGAGTAAGCACAGACAAGTCACTGAAATTGTTCTGGCAACTACATAAAAGCATTAGTGGGGTAGTCAAGAATAAGAGAATTTCTGACTTTCAAGGTGTTGACCTCATCTGGCAGATGACTGACGAGAACAAGGGCAAAGCCCTCTTCGAACGCTATCTAGAGCAGAGCAACCAGACAGACATGAGAGGCCGAAATCTTGCTAAGGAGGGCACCTCAGACAGGTGTAAGACCCAGAACATTTCGGATGAAGACACAGTGGCAGTGAAAGAAATCAAGGCTGTGCTTAGACGGTAAAAAAAAAACAGTGCTCCAGGGCCAGATGGTATAAGATACGACGACATAAATAGGTGTACCGACAACGAGCTAGAGAAACTAGCAGACATGTACAACAACAGTATATGGAGTGCTAGCATCAAGGAGGAGTGGTTACACAGCTATCTGATTCCCTTGCCGAAGCAAAGACCACACAAAAATTCAGGGATAGCAAGTAATAACCATGCAGAATACAAATAGTAAACTGCTGGAGAAGTTAAATGCCAGAAAAATATCAAGCCTGCTAGAGAAGCAAGGTGTTTTCCCACCTATCCTGGGAGGATCATCATCATCAAGTGCCCTGCCAGCTGGCCTAGGCGTTCGTGGCTCTCCACAGATCTCGGTTTTTGGTTTTCTGGATCAACTCTGCTGCTGATATTCCTCCGTGCCACCGTCTCAATCCATCCAGCATCATTTCTTTTGGTTTGCCTCTGCCTCTCTTCCCTTCGATCTTTCCAGTTGTCACGATGTTCTCCAATGCTTCTCTTCTCTTTACTTGACCAAAGAAAGCTGTTTGTCTCATTCTTATTGTTGTATATATTGTTCTTGTTTCATTAGCCTGTTTCAGACAGTCGTTGTTAGTTACTCTGGCAGTTCAAGGAATTCGCAACATTCGTCTCAGGAACCACATCTCTGTTGCTTCTAATTTCTTCTTAATTTGTTCATTTACATTCCAAGATTCACTGCCATAATGCAAAATGGTTCTACATAGCATTTCAGCACTCTCTATCTTACACACAATGATAGCGACTTATTGCATAAGATACTCTTCATTTTCTGAAATGCAGCTTTTGCTTTCCCTATTCTGCTCTTACTCACTCTTGTACATCTTCCATCTGATGTTATAAATGTCCCTAGGTATCTAAAATTATCCACTTGGTTAAGAAATTTTCCTTCTATTTCTATGTCACATTTTGGTTTCACCATTTTCTTTGATATCACCATTGTTACTGTTTTATTGATATTCAAGGAGAGTCCTTTCCTTGCACTCTCTGTTACAACAGTGACCAACAATTGTTGTAGGTCTGTTGATTTATCCGCCACCAATACTGTGTCATCTGGATAGCGCATATTATTTATATTATAACCTCCAACTAGTATTCCTGGCATCTCTTTGATCAGTCTCATTATTACTTCGCTATATAGGAAGAAGAGATCTAGCTTTATGTGTTCGTAACTACGCTCTTTATTTCCCATTTTTATTGCTGCTATTTGGTTCCAGTAAATATTCTTTATTATTCATAAATCTTTCCCATCAATGTTGATATCTGCCACAACGCAACTCCCGCAATTATCAAATTGGCAACGTTAACGTTGAAGCAATAATAAGCTCACGTGAACTATCGAACTGTAAATGCGAAGAATCAACCGACGCCATCCTAAACAACAGTACTCACACATTCTTTTAATGATGCGCTGGATCAATACAATGGATTCATCGAGAAAATGAATTGTCCCTTTTAACACAGGAACGGGATTCACACAAAATATTTACGACTCTATCCCAGTAATGTCCGACTGTAGTTAGGAGCTCAATCTATCTCGCTGTTCTCATTTTCACAGGTTTGTCTAGGTGTTCCATGCCTTCAGGTCCTCTGCTCAGTATTGAGACTTTCTTCGTTAGACATCCTCCACCTGATAGTCCTCAGCCAAGCCTTTGTCTTCTCACAACCAACTCTCCAAACGAACACGGGCTTCACACAATATGTCTCGCCTCAGCCGAATCACACAAGGTCCTCCGTTGTCCTTCCTTGTTGTCGTCTGACGTTCCCTGTTTCTATGTTTCCTTAGTTTCTTGTGGGGTTTTCCCTATATCATTTACTACCGCATTTTCCGATGACGTCATTCTGTCTAAACGCCACGTGGCAGTATGCCCCCCTCCCTTTTAAAATGATGAAATCATTTTTTTTTCATCAAGAGAATTAACCTGACACATAGCAGTGCAGACATAATGACTTTTATCGGACTAGCAAGATGCTATGGACACCTATCCATTACCCACAAAATAAAAAAAAATATATAACGGGCACGCCCTCCATCTACACACCAACGGTAGATGTCGTGTATACAGCCCATGGGGAGGCTGTACTAACTAATCGTAAAGATCAGTCCCTCATTTGTCCCTAAGGACAAGCGTCCTTCTCTAGGTCAAAACCTGGAGTAAGGGGACGTGAGGAATAAACAGGTACCAGTTGCATTTACTAGTGTCTTGTAACCATCTGTGCTATGTCAAGAATCTCAATCTCATTAAACGGGTAGGTGAGGTATTAGTATTATGACGTCATAATTTTAGGCGTAGTCGAGGTAAATGCTCCTTAGAGACGTCATCATAAACTCTTTGTGTAGGTGTGGCAATAACAACCGAGTGACAATATTATTTAACGCCGTATTTCATAATGTGGTGGCTATACTTGGCAATGGCGATCACAATGAGAATTGAAAAATCTATGACCCATCATATGTATCATTAAGTACTAATATGAACAATAATAATAAGAATATATAACTACTTAACATTATGAACTGGATTTATGTGAAATAAAATATATATATAATTCTATGCTACGCATTAGCAATAAATTAATAATTGATTACTGAAATGAATAATGTTACTCAAGTAGTACAATTAATACTGACATATGTCGTTTCGCGACGAAAACCGTGTCTATTCTCATTTACTGTGTCAGTGTTCAACACATACACTCTCATCAATAGTCAGGTTTCGATCCACGAAATAGCACTATAACTATCAATGTTTTCCGCGAATATGCTGTAATAATATGACATAACATTATTTTAGAAATACAAACGATTTCCGATAATCCAGAAATGTTCAGGTATAGTTCATCAATTACAGCGCACATGGTCAATCACATTCGATTGTGCAGTGTCACTTGTCATGGCGAACAATGTCCCTGCCAAAGAACGAATTAAACAAACCATGTCCATATCCGAATAACACTAATAAATTTCACATAATTCTCAATTTGTTGTTTTCAACAGTAATCTACCTGGGTGAATGTATGCGACATATGTTAATCAGCCTAACGAAAATCCAAATACGAACGCAGACAATAAGTAAGAAAATATAACATACATAATTTTTTTAGAGACGACTAAGAAGATCTGCCAAATTATTGTCTTTGCCTGGAATGTGGCAGATATCAAATTCATAGTCCTGTAACAGAAGTGACCATCTATGAATTCTGGAGTTCTTTGGATGACCAGATTTAAAGATCTGCAATGGTTTATTGTCAGAAAGAACTAGGAATTTTCTCCCAAGAAGGTATCTAGAAAATTTATCAATGCTCTCAATTAACGCTAAAGCTTCCAGTTCGGTAATTGCATAATTTCTCTGAGTATCTGATAGTTTCTTACTAAAGTACAGAATAGGATGCAATTTACCATCATGTATTTGAAGTAAAACAGCTGAAATTGCATGAAAACTAGCGTCTGTTTGTAAAACGAAATCTTTAGAGATATCAGGCAATTTAAGAATAGGATATGTGCTGAACAGAGTTTTGATCTGTTGTTTTTTTATCTGTCCAGATAATTTTCGTTGGTTGACCTTTTTTTAGAAGTTCAGAAAATGTTGCCGTCATATCAGCAAAGTTAGGAATAAATTTCTGATAGTAATTAATGAGACCCAACAGACTTCGAAGTTCCTTCTTAGTGGTAGGTGGTTTAATATTTAAGATCTTGGTAACTACTTGTGGATCAGTTTTACGGAATCCGTCAGAAATTCTATGACCAAGGAATTGTATTTCAGTGAAACCTATTTCTATTTTGCTAGGTTTTGCTTTCAGACCATGTTGTTGTATTCTCTGAAATACTTGTTTTAATATTTTAACATGTGTGTCAATGTCAGAAGTATGGATACAAATATCATCCATATATGTAGCAACATTAGAAATACCGTGTAGTAATTTTCTCATCCTACGCATGAATGTGCTTGGTGCATTCTGTAACCCGAATGGAAGATATGCCCATTCGTACAAACCTAAAGGAGTACTAAATGCTGTAATATGTATGGAATCTTCATCCATGGGGATTTGCCAATACCCTTTAGTAAGATCAATCTTTGAAAATAGCTTAGAGTTTGCCATGCCTTCGATTAGTTCATCGATATTTGGCATTGGTTCAGCATCGAGGAGTGTTAACGCGTTCACTTTCCTGTAGTCGACACACAAACGTAGTGAACCATCTTTTTTCTTCACAATGACTACCGGAGAACAATAATTTGAAATGGACTTCCTAATTATACCACTTTGATCAAGTTCAGATATTTCTGCTGTAATCTTATCCAGATAATGTAGAGGGATAGGATATGGTTTCACCTTTACTGGGATATCAGATAGTAAAGTAATTTTGTGTTTAATAAGTGATGTTTGCCCAGGTTTATCAGAAAAGATTGTGCTAAACTCTTGTATAGCTGAAATAAGCTTATCTTTATCTTGTGGTGATAGTTTGTTATTAATTTGTATTGCTTGTCAATCCTTATCACTGTTAACTGTTGGTGTTGGTACTTGTTGTGTAATAGCGTCTTCTTGTTGTTCGTTGATAACCCAGCAAGCTGCTGCAACTCTATGTGGTATTTGTTGGTTATCATACGGAGTGTCAGTGTCACGTGTAACATAAGGTTTTAGCATATTAATGTGGAAAATTTTATTTTTCCCTTTTACCTCAATGACATAATCGACGTCGCTAACCCTTCTGATGACTCTAAATGGACCCTGCCACGAAGTAACAAGACAATCCCGAGGGTCGGGAAGTAACAGTAGCACATTGTCCTCTTCCTTCAAGACTATTGTCTTGGCCTTTCTATTGTCGTATTGCCTATATTTTTCCCCTGCCTTCTCAAGTGCTGATTTAGCAATTTGACAAGCTGTCATGATTTTATGTCGCAACTGCGTAACCATTTCATACGCTTCTCTTTTAGGGTGGTCATATGTTTTGTTAGTCAGCATGTCATTGTATAGCATCAATGGACCGCGAGGATTGGCTCCGTACACGAGCTCAAATGGAGAAAAACCAGTACTAGCTTGTGGTACCTCCCGGTACGCAAATAATACTGCAGGCAATAGAATGTCCCAGTCTTTCGGACGTTCAGCCGCAACTTTTGCTAGGGTTCGTTTAAGGACCCCGTTGTAATTTTCATTTACCCCATTCGTCATTGGGTGCCACGGTGAACTAAACACCTGTGGAATACCCAGCACTTTCATCGCTGCTTGGGTAGCCGCAGATATAAACTTACTACCTCTGTCTGATAAAATGTATAATGGAAATCCTATCCTACTGAAAATCAATAAAAATGAATCTAGGATGGATCTACTAGTGATGTGTTTGAGCGGGATAGCCTCCGGCCAACGAGTACATAAATCAATCATGGTTAAGATAAATCGATTACCACGATCAGTGGTAGTGTTAAGTCTCATCTCATCATGTTCCTCTTGTACCTTGCGGTGTCGAGGTGAAGTATAAACTTCGTGAGAGTGCCCGGTTATGGGCTTCGTATATCGACATTCCCATGGATTCTGTTATTCCCTCCGTCCAGCGTTTACGTGGTCGGCCTCTTCCTCTGTTTCCATCTGGTCTGTACGTCATTGCCTGTTGTGGCATGCTGTTGACTGGTAGCCTACTTGCATGGCCAAACCATTTGACTTGCTGCTTTCTAATAAAATCTAGAGCAGCTTTAACCCCCACTTTAGTCCTGATTTCTTCATTTCTGATCTTATCTCTTCTTGATACGTTGAGTATTCTTCTCAGGAACCTAATTTCTGTTGTTGTGATTTTTCTTTTCTCTTTTTCTGTCATTGTCCAGGTTTGGCATTGGTAGCACAGAGTTGGTAGGAAGATTGTGTTGTAAAGTGCTTTCTTAGTAGTTATTGATACATGTTTGTTCTTTAGTATTGGTGCCTTTACTTCTTAGTTTTAAAAAACTAATTAAATTATTATAAAAAATATATATAACACCTATATATATAATACCATATATAACACATAATATAAAACCATTAAATATTATGTTGGTATGTCACTTCGTAGTACGTTATCGTAATAGCGTTATTGTTGTGTCAGTATATTCTTTATATTGAATATATATTTTTACTACTAAATTCTAGTGCTTACATTTTGTAACGGTTAGGACGTTATCTATCTCGCGCCGAGTTGCTATTCTTCTCGCGTGTTTATACTCTTATATATTATTGATTTCAAGTTCACTTCTCATTCAACTTGCATATATATATTTGAATACGCTTGTCATTGTCTACCTACGCATTCTATCGGCTGTGCGTCGCATATCTACTATTGTAGCGGCATAATTTACAGATCATTAAGACAACATGTCAACACTTCAAGACTTCATGGACATGGGTGAAAAGTCTGGTTTGACTGGTGCAGACCTCAGGAATTGGGCGAAGCAAGAATTGAAAGATTTTCAGACACAGCAACGTGAAGAGAGAGCTGAAAAATTGGCAGCAGAGAAAGAAGCAAAACAACTTGAGAAAGAGTTAAAAGAAAAAGAGATGGCGTTGGAACGTGACAAAATTGCCGCTAGGGAAAAGGAATTAACGCTGGAACGGGAGAGGATAGCAGCTGAAAAAGAGATGAAAGATAAGCAACTGGCATTTGAGAAAGAAAAACTTTTGGCCGAACAACTTCTTAAGGACAAGGAAGTTGAAGGTAATTTGAAAGTCAAGTCATTGGAATTGGACCGTGAAGCTGAGATTGAACGAGAAAGAATTCAAGCAAAACATAATGATCCAGTAAAGAAGTATCAAGGCCTTTTTCGCAATTTCCAGCAAGGTGATTCTGTCAGTTCTTGGATTACCAATTTTGAGGTGCTAGTAAAGTACTACAAGGTACCGGAATTAGACGTACCGATTCTGTTCCACAGGCATCTCGCATTGGAGCCTTTAAAGGTAATCGAGTTAATACCTGAGGACTTACGTACTAACTACAAATACATGAGAGATCGTGTTTTGGCACACTTTAGTTTAGATGAATCGGGCTTACGTACTAAGTTCAAAACACTCACTCCTAAATCTAACCAAACTTTCCTTGACTTTGTTTCTGAATTAACCTCATCTTTTGATAAATGGACTAAAGCCGCTGATATTGGGTCTGACTACAATAAAATTCGAGACTTAATAATTAGAGATAGACTACTATCTGCGGTACCAGAGGCCATGTCTATATTTCTAGTGGAGAATAAATGCAAAGATCTTAAGGAAATGGAAACGAGGGGAGAATCATATTTCAATGCACACCGTGACATATTTGCGGAATGCACACAACCTGAACTGGTAATAGGAGCTAGTGCTAGAATTCAGAATAACAGAAGTAATGGTAAGTTCAAGAAATTCTCTAATAGAAACAGGGGACCTTACCAAAACACAAACAGAGATTCTGACAGACCTAGAAAAGGTCACTTCACACGATGTCAATATTGTAAACTCTCACTCGGTGCTTTGGAAATGTGTGACCAACATCCTGGTTATCCTGCGTACCTAAGAGACATCACATCTAAGAAAAAGAGTAAGTATGACTCCTACAAGAAGAGTGTTAAATGTTATTCTTGTCGGGCGTATGGACATACAAGCCGGTCGTGCGCGATGAGAAACTCTTGGAAGGAGGCGAATACTGCATACGTGTTCTCCAGCAGCTATTCTGACGACTTAGAGGACACACATGCGGCTATTATTCAGACTTACAACGACAAATTAGATAAGACTGAGAAAGACATTCCTGATGACGAATGCCTAATGACCATTCAAGAGGCCAATGCGGCTGACATACAGAATGGCACACTTAAAGTTCACCAAGCTTGGGTGAACGGGGAACCTACTACATGCGTTCGTGATACAGGCGCATCTATTATTGGGGTAGACCAAAAGCTCATAAGAGAGCAAGACTACACAGGCAAAACTGTAGGCTGCAGAACTTTTGGCGGCACAGTCGAAAGGTATAAAATCGCCACAATCACGATAAAATCTCCATACTTTAAAGGCACAGTAAATGCAGCAGTACTTCCGAATCCGTGTGCCGGGTTACTCATTGGGAACGTACCCAATGCAAATGATCGCACTCATGAAGAGGCAATTGAATGGGAGATTGAAAACACTCCAACAAATGCTGTCACAAGAGCACAAGTGCATCGTCAAGAAGAAGAAGATAAGGACAATTCTTCATCTTCTCAGACTGTTAGTGACAATGGTCATAATACTATAAAACTGACTGCGGACTTAGCTACGGAACAACAACAAGATTCTTCTCTTAAAATCTGTTTTAATAACATGAACAATCCTTCGAAACAAGCTAAAAATGGTGATTGGAAATTTGTGTTAGACAATAATATTTTGTATAGACAATACAACAGAGGTTCAACATTGTGTTTACAAACAGTGCTACCAACCAAATATCGTAGCGAAGCACTGAAGTTGGCACATGATTCGCCATTTGCAGGGCATATGGGCATTGCTAAGACTACTCATAGGTTGTTAGCACAATTTTATTGGCCTGGTTACGCCAAAGATATCACAAATCATGTTCGTTCGTGTTCATTGTGCCAAAGAACCACACAAAAAGGCAAACACCCTACAGCTCATGTTCAGAAAACTGATTTGGCATCACGCCCATTTCAAAAGATTGCTGTGGATATTGGTCTGTAAGGTGTGGAATGCGCCTGGCCCTGCAGCCAGCAGGGTTAGGATCGGCTAGCCTCTCCCAGGAGGGGTGAAGAGCGAAAATTAGTAGCCTGCCGATGACCCGCAGACTACACAAGTCAACCCCCACCTCCACGTGGTGCAGACCGGGCAACCATGACCGCGAGGTCATGGGCTAACGGGGCTATGGCTCGCCATAGGGGATGGACTCCCTGTGGTCAGATTAGTGTCCTAAACCTGCGACTGGCCTAGCAAGCCGGCAGGGGATCTTCATACTGCTCGTAGAAAAACTAAGAAGTAAAGGCACCAATACTAAAGAACAAACATGTATCAATAACTACTAAGAAAGCACTTTACAACACAATCTTCCTACCAACTCTGTGCTACCAATGCCAAACCTGGACAATGACAGAAAAAGAGAAAAGAAAAATCACAACAACAGAAATTAGGTTCCTGAGAAGAATACTCAACGTATCAAGAAGAGATAAGATCAGAAATGAAGAAATCAGGACTAAAGTGGGGGTTAAAGCTGCTCTAGATTTTATTAGAAAGCAGCAAGTCAAATGGTTTGGCCATGCAAGTAGGCTACCAGTCAACAGCATGCCACAACAGGCAATGACGTACAGACCAGATGGAAACAGAGGAAGAGGCCGACCACGTAAACGCTGGACGGAGGGAATAACAGAATCCATGGGAATGTCGATATACGAAGCCCATAACCGGGCACTCTCACGAAGTTTATACTTCACCTCGACACCGCAAGGTACAAGAGGAACATGATGAGATGAGACTTAACACTACCACTGATCGTGGTAATCGATTTATCTTAACCATGATTGATTTATGTACTCGTTGGCCGGAGGCTATCCCGCTCAAACACATCACTAGTAGATCCATCCTAGATTCATTTTTATTGATTTTCAGTAGGATAGGATTTCCATTATACATTTTATCAGACAGAGGTAGTAAGTTTATATCTGCGGCTACCCAAGCAGCGATGAAAGTGCTGGGTATTCCACAGGTGTTTAGTTCACCGTGGCACCCAATGACGAATGGGGTAAATGAAAATTACAACGGGGTCCTTAAACGAACCCTAGCAAAAGTTGCGGCTGAACGTCCGAAAGACTGGGACATTCTATTGCCTGCAGTATTATTTGCGTACCGGGAGGTACCACAAGCTAGTACTGGTTTTTCTCCATTTGAGCTCGTGTACGGAGCCAATCCTCGCGGTCCATTGATGCTATACAATGACATGCTGACTAACAAAACATATGACCACCCTAAAAGAGAAGCGTATGAAATGGTTACGCAGTTGCGACATAAAATCATGACAGCTTGTCAAATTGCTAAATCAGCACTTGAGAAGGCAGGGGAAAAATATAGGCAATACGACAATAGAAAGGCCAAGACAATAGTCTTGAAGGAAGAGGACAATGTGCTACTGTTACTTCCCGACCCTCGGGATTGTCTTGTTACTTCGTGGCAGGGTCCATTTAGAGTCATCAGAAGGGTTAGCGACGTCGATTATGTCATTGAGGTAAAAGGGAAAAATAAAATTTTCCACATTAATATGCTAAAACCTTATGTTACACGTGACACTGACACTCCGTATGATAACCAACAAATACCACATAGAGTTGCAGCAGCTTGCTGGGTTATCAACGAACAACAAGAAGACGCTATTACACAACAAGTACCAACACCAACAGTTAACAGTGATAAGGATTGACAAGCAATACAAATTAATAACAAACTATCACCACAAGATAAAGATAAGCTTATTTCAGCTATACAAGAGTTTAGCACAATCTTTTCTGATAAACCTGGGCAAACATCACTTATTAAACACAAAATTACTTTACTATCTGATATCCCAGTAAAGGTGAAACCATATCCTATCCCTCTACATTATCTGGATAAGATTACAGCAGAAATATCTGAACTTGATCAAAGTGGTATAATTAGGAAGTCCATTTCAAATTATTGTTCTCCGGTAGTCATTGTGAAGAAAAAAGATGGTTCACTACGTTTGTGTGTCGACTACAGGAAAGTGAACGCGTTAACACTCCTCGATGCTGAACCAATGCCAAATATCGATGAACTAATCGAAGGCATGGCAAACTCTAAGCTATTTTCAAAGATTGATCTTACTAAAGGGTATTGGCAAATCCCCATGGATGAAGATTCCATACATATTACAGCATTTAGTACTCCTTTAGGTTTGTACGAATGGGCATATCTTCCATTCGGGTTACAGAATGCACCAAGCACATTCATGCGTAGGATGAGAAAATTACTACACGGTATTTCTAATGTTGCTACATATATGGATGATATTTGTATCCATACTTCTGACATTGACACACATGTTAAAATATTAAAACAAGTATTTCAGAGAATACAACAACATGGTCTGAAAGCAAAACCTAGCAAAATAGAAATAGGTTTCACTGAAATACAATTCCTTGGTCATAGAATTTCTGACGGATTCCGTAAAACTGATCCACAAGTAGTTACCAAGATCTTAAATATTAAACCACCTACCACTAAGAAGGAACTTCGAAGTCTGTTGGGTCTCATTAATTACTATCAGAAATTTATTCCTAACTTTGCTGATATGACGGCAACATTTTCTGAACTTCTAAAAAAAGGTCAACCAACGAAAATTATCTGGACAGATAAAAAAACAACAGATCAAAACTCTGTTCAGCACATATCCTATTCTTAAATTGCCTGATATCTCTAAAGATTTCGTTTTACAAACAGACGCTAGTTTTCATGCAATTTCAGCTGTTTTACTTCAAATACATGATGGTAAATTGCATCCTATTCTGTACTTTAGTAAGAAACTATCAGATACTCAGAGAAATTATGCAATTACCGAACTGGAAGCTTTAGCGTTAATTGAGAGCATTGATAAATTTTCTAGATACCTTCTTGGGAGAAAATTCCTAGTTCTTTCTGACAATAAACCATTGCAGATCTTTAAATCTGGTCATCCAAAGAACTCCAGAATTCATAGATGGTCACTTCTGTTACAGGACTATGAATTTGATATCTGCCACATTCCAGGCAAAGACAATAATTTGGCAGATCTTCTTAGTCGTCTCTAAAAAAATTATGTATGTTATATTTTCTTACTTATTGTCTGCGTTCGTATTTGGATTTTCGTTAGGCTGATTAACATATGTCGCATACATTCACCCAGGTAGATTACTGTTGAAAACAACAAATTGAGAATTATGTGAAATTTATTAGTGTTATTCGGATATGGACATGGTTTGTTTAATTCGTTCTTTGGCAGGGACATTGTTCGCCATGACAAGTGACACTGCACAATCGAATGTGATTGACCATGTGCGCTGTAATTGATGAACTATACCTGAACATTTCTGGATTATCGGAAATCGTTTGTATTTCTAAAATAATGTTATGTCATATTATTACAGCATATTCGCGGAAAACATTGATAGTTATAGTGCTATTTCGTGGATCGAAACCTGACTATTGATGAGAGTGTATGTGTTGAACACTGACACAGTAAATGAGAATAGACACGGTTTTCGTCGCGAAACGACATATGTCAGTATTAATTGTACTACTTGAGTAACATTATTCATTTCAGTAATCAATTATTAATTTATTGCTAATGCGTAGCATAGAATTATATATATATTTTATTTCACATAAATCCAGTTCATAATGTTAAGTAGTTATATATTCTTATTATTATTGTTCATATTAGTACTTAATGATACATATGATGGGTCATAGATTTTTCAATTCTCATTGTGATCGCCATTGCCAAGTATAGCCACCACATTATGAAATACGGCGTTAAATAATATTGTCACTCGGTTGTTATTGCCACACCTACACAAAGAGTTTATGATGACGTCTCTAAGGAGCATTTACCTCGACTACGCCTAAAATTATGACGTCATAATACTAATACCTCACCTACCCGTTTAATGAGATTGAGATTCTTGACATAGCACAGATGGTTACAAGACACTAGTAAATGCAACTGGTACCTGTTTATTCCTCACGTCCCCTTACTCCAGGTTTTGACCTAGAGAAGGACGCTTGTCCTTAGGGACAAATGAGGGACTGATCTTTACGATTAGTTAGTACAGCCTCCCCATGGGCTGTATACACGACATCTACCGTTGGTGTGTAGATGGAGGGCGTGCCCGTTATATATTTTTTTTATTTTGTGGGTAATGGATAGGTGTCCATAGCATCTTGCTAGTCCGATAAAAGTCATTATGTCTGCACTGCTATGTGTCAGGTTAATTCTCTTGATGAAAAAAAAATGATTTCATCATTTTAAAAGGGAGGGGGGCATACTGCCACGTGGCGTTTAGACAGAATGACGTCATCGGAAAATGCGGTAGTAAATGATATAGGGAAAACCCCACAAGAAACTAAGGAAACATAGAAACAGGGAACGTCAGACGACAACAAGGAAGGACAACGGAGGACCTTGTGTGATTCGGCTGAGGCGAGACATATTGTGTGAAGCCCGTGTTCGTTTGGAGAGTTGGTTGTGAGAAGACAAAGGCTTGGCTGAGGACTATCAGGTGGAGGATGTCTAACGAAGAAAGTCTCAATACTGAGCAGAGGACCTGAAGGCATGGAACACCTAGACAAACCTGTGAAAATGAGAACAGCGAGATAGATTGAGCTCCTAACTACAGTCGGACATTACTGGGATAGAGTCGTAAATATTTTGTGTGAATCCCGTTCCTGTGTTAAAAGGGACAATTCATTTTCTCGATGAATCCATTGTATTGATCCAGCGCATCATTAAAAGAATGTGTGAGTACTGTTGTTTAGGATGGCGTCGGTTGATTCTTCGCATTTACAGTTCGATAGTTCACGTGAGCTTATTATTGCTTCAACGTTAACGTTGCCAATTTGATAATTGCGGGAGTTGCGTTGTGGCAGATATCAACATTGATGGGAAAGATTTATGAATAATAAAGAATATTTACTGGAACCAAATAGCAGCAATAAAAATGGGAAATAAAGAGCGTAGTTACGAACACATAAAGCTAGATCTCTTCTTCCTATATAGCGAAGTAATAATGAGACTGATCAAAGAGATGCCAGGAATACTAGTTGGAGGTTATAATATAAATAATATGCGCTATCCAGATGACACAGTATTGGTGGCGGATAAATCAACAGACCTACAACAATTGTTGGTCACTGTTGTAACAGAGAGTGCAAGGAAAGGACTCTCCTTGAATATCAATAAAACAGTAACAATGGTGATATCAAAGAAAATGGTGAAACCAAAATGTGACATAGAAATAGAAGGAAAATTTCTTAACCAAGTGGATAATTTTAGATACCTAGGGACATTTATAACATCAGATGGAAGATGTACAAGAGTGAGTAAGAGCAGAATAGGGAAAGCAAAAGCTGCATTTCAGAAAATGAAGAGTATCTTATGCAATAAGTCGCTATCATTGTGTGTAAGATAGAGAGTGCTGAAATGCTATGTAGAACCATTTTGCATTATGGCAGTGAATCTTGGAATGTAAATGAACAAATTAAGAAGAAATTAGAAGCAACAGAGATGTGGTTCCTGAGACGAATGTTGCGAATTCCTTGAACTGCCAGAGTAACTAACAACGACTGTCTGAAACAGGCTAATGAAACAAGAACAATATATACAACAATAAGAATGAGACAAACAGCTTTCTTTGGTCAAGTAAAGAGAAGAGAAGCATTGGAGAACATCGTGACAACTGGAAAGATCGAAGGGAAGAGAGGCAGAGGCAAACCAAAAGAAATGATGCTGGATGGATTGAGACGGTGGCACGGAGGAATATCAGCAGCAGAGTTGATCCAGAAAACCAAAAACCGAGATCTGTGGAGAGCCACGAACGCCTAGGCCAGCTGGCAGGGCACTTGATGATGATGATCCTCCCAGGATAGGTGGGAAAACACCTTGCTTCTCTAGCAGGCTTGATATTTTTCTGGCATTTAACTTCTCCAGCAGTTTACTATTTGTATTCTGCATGGTTATTACTTGCTATCCCTGAATTTTTGTGTGGTCTTTGCTTCGGCAAGGGAATCAGATAGCTGTGTAACCACTCCTCCTTGATGCTAGCACTCCATATACTGTTGTTGTACATGTCTGCTAGTTTCTCTAGCTCGTTGTCGGTACACCTATTTATGTCGTCGTATCTTATACCATCTGGCCCTGGAGCACTGTTTTTTTTTTACCGTCTAAGCACAGCCTTGATTTCTTTCACTGCCACTGTGTCTTCATCCGAAATGTTCTGGGTCTTACACCTGTCTGAGGTGCCCTCCTTAGCAAGATTTCGGCCTCTCATGTCTGTCTGGTTGCTCTGCTCTAGATAGCGTTCGAAGAGGGCTTTGCCCTTGTTCTCGTCAGTCATCTGCCAGATGAGGTCAACACCTTGAAAGTCAGAAATTCTCTTATTCTTGACTACCCCACTAATGCTTTTATGTAGTTGCCAGAACAATTTCAGTGACTTGTCTGTGCTTACTCTTTGACATACCTCTGCCCAATTTTCACTTTTAATCATCTTTACCAGTTTTTTTAAATAGCTTACTTTTGTGTGCATCTCTCTTTCTAAGTGCATGCAGGGATTAGGATGGGCAGTCTGTTCTTGGCGTTTTGCCATTTCGTTACACCACTACGCTTATCCATCCATGCTATCTCCACCTCAAAATTCCACCAGGGTGGCTGCTTCCAGCTTTTTTTTTCCTGTCCTGAAACTTTCTGCGCTTGTCGCGCTTTATTTTACTCACCACATATTGCCTTCGACTGTCATACTGGAAAGTCTTGACCGTTGACTTGTGCTGCCTGGTTCTGAATTTCTCCACCAATATGCTGCAAGGGTCGTGGTCGTTGCCATGCTACCCTAGGACACCCCATCTACACACTGTAGTTAGGGCAGGAGAAACCAGCGCCAGATCAATAGCACTGTCATCATCACCTGGGCGGCTTGCTGTTCTAGTGACACAGCCTCTGTTGATATAAACCAGGTCAATGGATTCAAGTGGTCTCGAGCTCCTCCCCCTGTGTGTTGGAGGAAATGTTTCCGCACAATCTGCCTTTAGCGTTTAAATCGCCACAGAAGATGACATTTTTTTCGTGACCTAATATGTCACTTAAGCACTGCCACTTTTGGGAATCCACACTCGCATTACGGGCATAAACATTAACCAACACGAATGGTAGACCGGATTGAACTCTAAACGCCTGTATTTGTATGTCGTCATTGTCCTATCTAGACATGTCTAACTCTGACGCA
The DNA here is from genome assembly GCA_963921405.1 of Cepaea hortensis. NCBI lineage: Eukaryota > Metazoa > Mollusca > Gastropoda > Stylommatophora > Helicidae > Cepaea > Cepaea hortensis. Next base: position 465,520,438 of record OY992876.1, on the reverse strand, counting down.
ACGATACTGTCGTGAATGAGAATCGCCATTCCCAGATGTCGCCTGTTGTAGAAACATTTGAAACTGGCCATTTGGAGCAGCTGATCACCCAGTCTCGTCTCCTGGAGTGCTACAATTTCATTCATGTAAACCAGATCCTCCGAAGTCGGAGAGTGTCTGCCTGCATGGCGAGGAACCACCAGTCTGCAAACCATTAAGCCAGACATCGGACAACGGATACTCACGCAAACCTCAGGTCCTGTATGCCATCACACTGATGTTGGACAACAGGATGTCTTCATCCGACATACAGGACTTCACGCTGGAGATCACAGCCAGCGAACACGAGCAAGCAAGCAAGCATGTAAATCAGATTTTCGAGAATAGGGTCTCGTTGTTTTACGCTGGTATAGTTCCAATACAGAGTCCGAGTGTACCTGAGGCCCAGACGGTTACATTTAAGTCTAAAACGTCTTACCCTTCCACGCTTGCGTCGCTTGCGGCCACAACGTTGGCCGCGTCGCCTTTTTTTGTTGACTGCCGTCCGCAAGGAACACACACATTGTTCCACCATGTTGAAAAGACCGAACATCACAGAACCACACACGCTGCGAAAATACACTCAAGGATTGCTTCGCTCAGTGCACGAAACACCCTAGCATCGTCGCAGATCTGGAGAAGAAATTCCTGGTTATACATCCTGGCACACAAATTACACGTAGGAGATGAAAATATCCATCTACTACGCGAAAAGGTACCGGTCACATAAACAAAACAACCATCCGTAGCCATCTTGACAGACAGGAAAGTATTTTTCAGAATTGTTCTTCGCAGACTTCACGGCATGGAAGATCAAGTCTACCCCGAATCACAGTGTGGCTTTCGACGGAACCGGTTTACCATTGATATGCTATTTTCATTGCGACAAATGCAAGAAAAATGTCGTGAACAGAATCAGCCACTGTTTATTGCCTTCATCGACCCTACAAAAGTATTTGATTTGGTCAGTCGTGAGGGTCTGTTCAGGGCTTAACAGAAGATCGGCTGCCAACCAAATCTTCTGTCTATACTTCCCACATTCGAACACATATTGATTATTGCGCCACAATCTGGGACGGGTGTTCCAAATCAACAACAAAACATCTTTATTCACTCCAGAAAAGGGCAGTGCGTTTAATCAATGGTGATAAGCTTACAGACACTTCTAACCTACATTAATGTCTTCAGTCACTGCCACTCCACAAACGCCTACTTTTTAATAAGGCTAAACTAATTCACAAAATCCTATTTAAAAATGCTCCAAGCTACCTTTGGCCATTATTTAAATGTAACGCAAGACATAGCGAACGACTAAATATACTTCATGTCCCTAAACCTAGGATAGACTTATATAAAACAAGCTTAGCATACTCTGCCACTCAGTTGTGGAACAATATTCCACAAGAAATCAAAGACCACCAATCATTATACATACAGTCGCAACTTGTTTGAACATTACCACAGGGCAGACTACATACCCCCATTAAAAAAAAAACAACAACAAAGACAATAATAATGGTAAATTATCTCGAACGACAACTAGCCACACACAAAAAACATTCCCACATGTAAGGCACGCAACAAATTCCTTGGGTATTTATAATGCCCATGTTAAACATTGCCTCAATGAGTCATATATTACTGATTGTTTTTCATGCGTGTTAATGCTTTTTTTTTTGGTCAAAGATTTGCTTCATAAGAGATGTTGAATGAATGAATATATGACAGGAAATAGAGAGTAAGGGCAGAATGTCAGACGGGCCTGCGTGCCTAATTCTTAACCCTTTGAAAATAAAGATTTTCGTTCGTTCGTTCGTTCGTTCCACTGTGGAATCGTCATGAAGGGTATAATCATGTTTTATGGTGCAACTTCAGAAGGGTTTGAAATCAAGAGTGGAGTTAAGCAAGGTTGTGTAGTACCCCCCACCCTTTCTGGGATATACTTTTCACTTCTACTGAAATATGCCTTTCGTGATCAGGATATTGGTATTCACTGACGCTCAGAAGGCGGTCTCTACAATGCTCAGAGATTGAAAGCCAAGACCAAAATTAGGCGGGTACTGATTCTAGAGATGCTTTTTGCATATGATGCTGCAATTAGGACCCAATTTGAGGAAGATTTAGATCGTCTACTATATGCATTCTACAATGCTTGTTTTGAATTTGGTGTAACGATTAGCAAGAAGAAGACACAGATTATGTCACAAGGTGCACACGTCGTATTATAAATCTTTACTGACGACGCCGACCTGGACCATTTTACATATTTAGGATCAGAGGCAATGGTAAATTATCCCTAGATTAGGAAATCAACATCGGGATTGGTGAAGTAGCAACAACAATGAACAGGCTAACAAAAAGGGTCTAGGAGAACAGGAAGATTACTACTGCCAAAACAAAAGTCCTTGTCTATCAAGCCTGTGTTCTTAGTACTCTACTTTAAGGCAGTTAAACCTAGTCAAATTACTCACACCAAGAGAAACGTTTAAACAGCTTTCATTTGCGGTGTCTGATAAGAATTCTTGATATTAAGTGGCAAGACAAAATCACAAATACTGAAGTATTGGAAAGATCAGGTTGTGTGACGGTTTATTCCATGCTCAGTCTTCGTAGACTTAGATGGATAGGACATGTTAGGAGGATGGATGATGGTAGAATACCAAAGGCCCAAAGGCCATCTTTTATGTGAATTACAGATGTGGTCTGCTTCTTCTGTGATACAAATGTGTGTGTGTGTGTGTTTGTGTGTGTGTGTGTGTGTGTGTAGGAAATGATTCATGCAGGCATTGATAACGCACGTTGGGAGCAAATCGCCACTGTAAGTGTTGCATGGCGGGCAATGATCAGAAATGGAATAAAATGGAAAAATTGATTGCAGATAGGTCACACATAGAGCATGTGAGTCATAAGATGGTGCGTGATCCAGAGAGAAGTCAAATAGCTATGAAAAAATGGATGAATGAAGAAATCTTAAACAAAAGAAAACAGAGTAAAAATGACAAAACAAGAATAAGCTAAGATAAATAAAGAAATAAAAAATAAAATAGGGAAGGCAAAGGAAAGTTGGTTAGATGAGCAGTGCAATAAAACTGAATTAAATTAAAGATACAAAAAAATATGCACAGACAAATCAGTGAGCTCACAGGTAGATTCATTCATTCATTCATTGGCACCTTTCCGTCTTGACAGACGATAGTTTGGTACATTGTGCTTTAAAAAGGCTTAATAACTGTCATATGGCAATAACTACGATCCATGGCGGTGGCGAGTGTGGCTGGTAAGGCCAATTCTTGCTGCAAATGTTTGCCCACAGTAGGTGCATGTGAAAACATGGTCATTTCCACCAATTTGCACCATCTTACGTCTCTCACGCTATGTGTGTGCTTTATCTGCAATAATTTTCTCCTTTGTCTTTATTCCATTTCTGATAGTTGCCCTCCATGCAACACGTTCAGCGGCGACGTGCTCCCATTGTGCATTATCAATGCCTGTATCAATCATGTCCCGCTTACACACATCTTTGTATCGTAGTAGAGGTCGACCTTGAGATCTCCTACCCGTCTGTTCACAGGTAGAAAAGTAAGAAAAAATACAGGATGTTTGAAATCAAAAACAGGAAAGATATTATTGGAGGAAGGTGCTATAATGAAGAGGTGGAATGAGTATATAAGAGAATTATATGATGGGGAAAGAGACACAGTCGACTCGACGCGATATCGAGATCAAGTCGCTTTATCGGTTAACGCAGAGGATGCCTCGCGTTAAAAATGCCGCGCAGAGACACGCGCTATACACAGCCGGGAAGAAGAAGGCGGAGGCGAAGAAGGCCGCTACGACTGCTGACTCTGTATCTACGAACAGCAGTCCGGCTCCTACACCAGCTGAAGCCGTCCCAGTTGATGTAGAAACCACATCTCAAGCCAGCAGTAGCCGGGAAGTTCCAACCAGCTCCAAGACGATGCAGCCCAATCTACCACTACTACCAGTGACCTCCACACAGGAGGAAACAACAGCAACATCTGAGGACTTCACCGGCAGGATACTGCTCAAACAGACAAGCGTGGGTGAAGCTAAACTGTCGGCGCTACCAACAGACAAGTTAATCAGTCTGTTGGAAAACGAGCTGGGAAGACACAGCATCAACCAGCTGCGCAAGACACACGAGGGAGTAGTGGTCTCCCTCAACAATAACCCAAAGACCACAGCACTTATGAAGAAGATAACACAAGATGAAAAAGCCGACATTAAGCTCCACCACGGCATCTTATTAGAAGCCAGCCGACACAACATGATGAAACGATGGGTCATCAAACGAGTCAAGACCTATCTCACCAACGACCAGATCAGGGAGTTGCTAACAAGGGAAAACCACAAACTCAAGATCACCAGTGCCGAGCGGATCATCGGAAAGAACAGCATCCCCTCTACTGTCGTCGTCGTAACATCAGAGGACCGACTGATCCCTCAATACATCAGATGGGACAAGAGAGACCAAGTTCCAGAGCACTACATACCCAGAGTGCTGCAGTGCTCTAAGTGCCAGAAGTTTTGGCACACCCGTTCCACCTGCAAGAGTGAGGTTGAGTTTTGCAGATACTGCTCTGGCCCTCATCCATACAGCCAGTGCCAGCACGCAAAGATCGACAAGGACTTCAGAAGGCCTAACAATAACAGAAAATGCGCCAACTGCCTCGGCAACCACGGCGCCAGGTACCTCGGCTGCCCCTGCCACCAAGACAGCAAGGAAGCCATGAAGATCGCCATCAAGACTAACCTGCCCTATAAAGAAGCTAGGAGGCAGTACGAGGCCACCAATCAACTCACCAAAAGGGACAAAGCACAACTGGAAGGCCAACTGAAGGACCTGCGATCAAAGTTCACCAGCATGGAGGAGGAAAAAAACAAAACGCAAGAAACACAGATAACAGCCGCTCAGCGCATCCTGGACGAGGCGAGGCAAGTTCAGCAGAAGATTGAGCAGGATGTCGCCCGGATGCCTGTTATTCAGGCTGAGACAGAAGAAAGGCTATCAAGCAGGGAGAAAGAAAACGACAAGAAGCAAGAAACACAGAAAACGAACGCTCAGCGCATCCTCAACGAAATGAAGCAAGTTCAGCAGATGATAGCTCAGGACTACGCGCGAATGGCTATTATAAAGGATGAGACGGATAAACAGCTACTTAAAATACAAGAAACTTTCAATGAGACGTTCGACCTGCTCCAGACCAAGATCCAGGCAGCCACACCCGAAACAGAGGACACAAAAGCACAATCAGACGAAGAAGCAACAGAGGAAGAACGATATCGCTCACCACCAAGACCCGACTGGCGAACGCCGAGAAGATTCGAAGGCAACTCACGACGGGGAAATAGAAGGAACACCAGGAGAGACGACAACTGGTAAAACTCCCTGAAGTAAGCAGCACCATATGACGGGGTGGGTACCCAATTACTCCGGGCCTCAACAAGTGCGCGACTCTGACCAGACATGTAAAACCACATCAAGACAGCAACGAACGCAATCAACCCATCAGAAACCGGGAAGCTGACAAAAAGCAGCCCAAAGTACGAAAGACAAACTACAAGCTGCACCATAAGCATCCTACATAGCTAAGTTGGAAAACGAAGGCTGAAAGGGGGCATTCGTACCAAACATTGGATTGGATTGGGGGAAAGGGAAGAATTAATAGAAGAAAATAACTTAGAAGGTCCACCTATTCTAAAAGAAGTCGCTGACCCTATGAAATATATGAAGAAAAGAAAAACAGCTGGACCAGATGAAATCACAATAGAAGAATTAGAAGTATTGGGAGAATTTGGAGTATATAAACCAAAATGTTAAATTATATTTACAGCAGTGGATATTTACCCAGTGATCTGCTGACATCTGTATTTATAGCTATACCAAAAAGACCAGGAGCAATTAAATGTGAAGATTTTTGTAGAATTAAACTCAGAAACCATATCACTAAGCTTCTACTCAGAATCATATGAGAAGATGGAAAAAGAGAATAAAAATGGAAATTAGTGAAGAACAGAATGGGTTTGTGGAGGGAAGGGCGCAAACAATGCAATATATACATTACGGACACTAATAGAAAAGTCAATAGAGAAACAGAAAGACATATATTTATGCTTCATAGATTATACAAAGGCATTTGATAAATTAAAACATGATGAACTGATTAAAATAATGGAAGATATTGCCACATGGCGTTTAGACAGAATGACGTCATCGGAAAATGCGGTAGTAAATGATATAGGGAAAACCCCACAAGAAACTAAGGAAACATAGAAACAGGGAACGTCAGACGACAACAAGGAAGGACAACGGAGGACCTTGTGTGATTCGGCTGAGGCGCGACATATTGTGTGAAGCTCGTGTTCGTTTGGAGAGTTGGTTGTGAGAAGACAAAGGCTTGGCTGAGGACTATCAGGTGGAGGATGTCTAACGAAGAAAGTCTCAATACTGAGCAGAGGACCTGAAGGCATGGAACACCTAGACAAACCTGTGAAAATGAGAACAGCGAGATAGATTGAGCTCCTAACTACAGTCGGACATTACTGGGATAATAGTCGTAAATATTTTGTGTGAATCCCGTTCCTGTGTTAAAAGGGACAATTCATTTTCTCGATGAATCCATTGTATTAATTACAGCGCATCATTAAAAGAATGTGTGAGTACTGTTGTTTAGGATGGCGTCGGTTGATTCTTCGTATTACAGTTCGATAGTTCACGTGAGCTTATTATTGCTTCAACGTTAACGTTGCCAATTTGATAATTGCGGGAGTTGCGTTGTGGCAGATGTGGTGGCATCGATCCGGTGCTCAAGATATTGATTATCAAGTAAATTATTGTCAAGATAACCCCTACCAGAATAGTAGAAAGTGAAGAACGCATGAATAAAGATGAATGCACACCATAACTCAAAGGAACGCACGGTGCAACACGGGAAATGAAAGAGACAGGAAGATGCGGTGCTTAAATATGTCGGCCAAATAAGGAACTGAGTCAGAAAACGGAGCAGGAATTCGTAAGGAATAGTGTTATTCTTAAAATATCGGAGCAAGGTAAGAGAAACATTATAACGCATATTGTTATAGACCGTTGTATCGGACACATACAAGAGAGCTGACGTGCCTAAAAATGTACGAACGCCACAATATTCACGGCGATAGTTGCACGTCACAGAAAGAACACACTATACTACACGCACGATTTGTAGCATACTAAAGAACACGACACTGCATTAATGAAGAAACGCTGATGTAAACAGTGCAGCCTACAAACATTGGATATTTATACGCACATTGAGTTATGTGTATGAACTAGGTACACAGTTGACACGACACACCGGACACTTAAACATATTTGATACGCAACTGTCAACGAAGAAAATGACACCAAACATGATGATACTTGCTGCCGACACTCTATCATAAATTCATTATCGGCGCAAAGGACATTCGTTACTAACGCGATTTGTTATACAATTATCTGAACACTTACACTTGCGGACATCAAAACCCCAGTCACAAAAATATCTATTTATATACGTTGTTCACATTATGGATTCGTGTCTGCCACAACTCTGCATAAGACATATTATGTACACAACATGTATGTTGGAGGAAATCTGCAGATGAACTGCACACGTTGAACTGTCCCTCCACACCCTTGCTTCCCTCAACATAATCTCTTCAGGACATTTTCCCTCACCGACTTTCCCTCCACAAGATTCACTCACGCCATTTTCACTGTTACCACTGGCTACACGTGACATTTATGATGCCATTAACGGGAAAGTAAACATGCTCAGGGATCTTACGTCGTACACATTGCGTTGAGTCAAGCATTTATCAACGTCATTCCAGTAATCAAGGTCGTCACGGGGACACTGTCGCTGGCTGTTAGAGACGTTGAAGCAGCATTTCGTTTATCACGGTGCCATTTCAATATATTGGACGGACACCACACTTACATATAATCAACGCAACGAGTTTCTACACACTTCATCGTAGACAAATTACAGGACAAGTCACACATTAGTCATTGTATTCTGGACATTATAGACTTGACCTCCATCGACGCTTCCTTCCATCGTCAGTCTTTGGGAAATCTGGATTTTCTTTCATGAAGAGGTACCTACATTTCGAATGACACTTCGAAGCGGACGTCAACACATTATCGGACATTGTCACGGACACATCAGTCAACCTACTTCGGGATCAGACAGTCATCATACTGTGAACATTCGTTTACACGGATATACTGCACACGTCATTACGGACAAAGTGTAAGACATACAGGACAGTTCACAAATCAGTCAACTTACTCTGGACTTTAAATACGCAACTACATTTAGTCACTACGGATATCATACGTTCAGATACTCACTTCAACTGGTCAACCAGGATTTATCTCGTTAAGGCCAGTACATTTGCTGTTTGTTGTTATATAACTGTGGTCTGTTTGGGTGTCTAATATATAACATATTTTTTTCTTCCGATAGCCGACTCCGTAGTTATTTAACAAAGCGAGAGATTGAAGCGCTATCTGAATGTCACATGAGTTTATTTGTCTGACATTCAGACACGTATTTACTGACGGCTTGTCAGCTTGTGACAAATATATTTTTTGTGACGAACTTGCTATTCGTTGGTAGTATATTAATTTTTTTTCCGCGTTATACCGTTAGGCATTTACATTCCTTATTCTATCACGTCTCCTTATATAAATAAGGAGACGTGATAGAATAAGGAATGTAAATGCCTAACGGTATAACGCGGAAAAAAAATTAATATACTACCAACGAATAGCAAGTTCGTCACAAAAAATATATTTGTCACAAGCTGACAAGCCGTCAGTAAATACGTGTCTGAATGTCAGACAAATAAACTCATGTGACATTCAGATAGCGCTTCAATCTCTCGCTTTGTTAAATAACTACGGAGTCGGCTATCGGAAGAAAAAAATATGTTATATATTAGACACCCAAACAGACCACAGTTATATAACAACAAACAGCAAATGTACTGGCCTTAACGAGATAAATCCTGGTTGACCAGTTGAAGTGAGTATCTGAACGTATGATATCCGTAGTGACTAAATGTAGTTGCGTATTTAAAGTCCAGAGTAAGTTGACTGATTTGTGAACTGTCCTGTATGTCTTACACTTTGTCCGTAATGACGTGTGCAGTATATCCGTGTAAACGAATGTTCACAGTATGATGACTGTCTGATCCCGAAGTAGGTTGACTGATGTGTCCGTGACAATGTCCGATAATGTGTTGACGTCCGCTTCGAAGTGTCATTCGAAATGTAGGTACCTCTTCATGAAAGAAAATCCAGATTTCCCAAAGACTGACGATGGAAGGAAGCGTCGATGGAGGTCAAGTCTATAATGTCCAGAATACAATGACTAATGTGTGACTTGTCCTGTAATTTGTCTACGATGAAGTGTGTAGAAACTCGTTGCGTTGATTATATGTAAGTGTGGTGTCCGTCCAATATATTGAAATGGCACCGTGATAAACGAAATGCTGCTTCAACGTCTCTAACAGCCAGCGACAGTGTCCCCGTGACGACCTTGATTACTGGAATGACGTTGATAAATGCTTGACTCAACGCAATGTGTACGACGTAAGATCCCTGAGCATGTTTACTTTCCCGTTAATGGCATCATAAATGTCACGTGTAGCCAGTGGTAACAGTGAAAATGGCGTGAGTGAATCTTGTGGAGGGAAAGTCGGTGAGGGAAAATGTCCTGAAGAGATTATGTTGAGGGAAGCAAGGGTGTGGAGGGACAGTTCAACGTGTGCAGTTCATCTGCAGATTTCCTCCAACATACATGTTGTGTACATAATATGTCTTATGCAGAGTTGTGGCAGACACGAATCCATAATGTGAACAACGTATATAAATAGATATTTTTGTGACTGGGGTTTTGATGTCCGCAAGTGTAAGTGTTCAGATAATTGTATAACAAATCGCGTTAGTAACGAATGTCCTTTGCGCCGATAATGAATTTATGATAGAGTGTCGGCAGCAAGTATCATCATGTTTGGTGTCATTTTCTTCGTTGACAGTTGCGTATCAAATATGTTTAAGTGTCCGGTGTGTCGTGTCAACTGTGTACCTAGTTCATACACATAACTCAATGTGCGTATAAATATCCAATGTTTGTAGGCTGCACTGTTTACATCAGCGTTTCTTCATTAATGCAGTGTCGTGTTCTTTAGTATGCTACAAATCGTGCGTGTAGTATAGTGTGTTCTTTCTGTGACGTGCAACTATCGCCGTGAATATTGTGGCGTTCGTACATTTTTAGGCACGTCAGCTCTCTTGTATGTGTCCGATACAACGGTCTATAACAATATGCGTTATAATGTTTCTCTTACCTTGCTCCGATATTTTAAGAATAACACTATTCCTTACGAATTCCTGCTCCGTTTTCTGACTCAGTTCCTTATTTGGCCGACATATTTAAGCACCGCATCTTCCTGTCTCTTTCATTTCCCGTGTTGCACCGTGCGTTCCTTTGAGTTATGGTGTGCATTCATCTTTATTCATGCGTTCTTCACTTTCTACTATTCTGGTAGGGGTTATCTTGACAATAATTTACTTGATAATCAATATCTTGAGCACCGGATCGATGCCACCACATCTGCCACAACGCAACTCCCGCAATTATCAAATTGGCAACGTTAACGTTGAAGCAATAATAAGCTCACGTGAACTATCGAACTGTAATACGAAGAATCAACCGACGCCATCCTAAACAACAGTACTCACACATTCTTTTAATGATGCGCTGTAATTAATACAATGGATTCATCGAGAAAATGAATTGTCCCTTTTAACACAGGAACGGGATTCACACAAAATATTTACGACTATTATCCCAGTAATGTCCGACTGTAGTTAGGAGCTCAATCTATCTCGCTGTTCTCATTTTCACAGGTTTGTCTAGGTGTTCCATGCCTTCAGGTCCTCTGCTCAGTATTGAGACTTTCTTCGTTAGACATCCTCCACCTGATAGTCCTCAGCCAAGCCTTTGTCTTCTCACAACCAACTCTCCAAACGAACACGAGCTTCACACAATATGTCGCGCCTCAGCCGAATCACACAAGGTCCTCCGTTGTCCTTCCTTGTTGTCGTCTGACGTTCCCTGTTTCTATGTTTCCTTAGTTTCTTGTGGGGTTTTCCCTATATCATTTACTACCGCATTTTCCGATGACGTCATTCTGTCTAAACGCCATGTGGCAATATCTTCCATTATTTTAATCAGTTCATCATGTTTTAATTTATCAAATGCCTTTGTATAATCTATGAAGCATAAATATATGTCTTTCTGTTTCTCTATTGACTTTTCTATTAGTGTCCGTAATGTATATATTGCATTGTTTGCGCCCTTCCCTCCACAAACCCATTCTGTTCTTCACTAATTTCCATTTTTATTCTCTTTTTCCATCTTCTCATATGATTCTGAGTAGAAGCTTAGTGATATGGTTTCTGAGTTTAATTCTACAAAAATCTTCACATTTAATTGCTCCTGGTCTTTTTGGTATAGCTATAAATACAGATGTCAGCAGATCACTGGGTAAATATCCACTGCTGTAAATATAATTTAACATTTTGGTTTATATACTCCAAATTCTCCCAATACTTCTAATTCTTCTATTGTGATTTCATCTGGTCCAGCTGTTTTTCTTTTCTTCATATATTTCATAGGGTCAGCGACTTCTTTTAGAATAGGTGGACCTTCTAAGTTATTTTCTTCTATTAATTCTTCCCTTTCCCCCAATCCAATCCAATGTTTGGTACGAATGCCCCCTTTCAGCCTTCGTTTTCCAACTTAGCTATGTAGGATGCTTATGGTGCAGCTTGTAGTTTGTCTTTCGTACTTTGGGCTGCTTTTTGTCAGCTTCCCGGTTTCTGATGGGTTGATTGCGTTCGTTGCTGTCTTGATGTGGTTTTACATGTCTGGTCAGAGTCGCGCACTTGTTGAGGCCCGGAGTAATTGGGTACCCACCCCGTCATATGGTGCTGCTTACTTCAGGGAGTTTTACCAGTTGTCGTCTCTCCTGGTGTTCCTTCTATTTCCCCGTCGTGAGTTGCCTTCGAATCTTCTCGGCGTTCGCCAGTCGGGTCTTGGTGGTGAGCGATATCGTTCTTCCTCTGTTGCTTCTTCGTCTGATTGTGCTTTTGTGTCCTCTGTTTCGGGTGTGGCTGCCTGGATCTTGGTCTGGAGCAGGTCGAACGTCTCATTGAAAGTTTCTTGTATTTTAAGTAGCTGTTTATCCGTCTCATCCTTTATAATAGCCATTCGCGCGTAGTCCTGAGCTATCATCTGCTGAACTTGCTTCATTTCGTTGAGGATGCGCTGAGCGTTCGTTTTCTGTGTTTCTTGCTTCTTGTCGTTTTCTTTCTCCCTGCTTGATAGCCTTTCTTCTGTCTCAGCCTGAATAACAGGCATCCGGGCGACATCCTGCTCAATCTTCTGCTGAACTTGCCTCGCCTCGTCCAGGATGCGCTGAGCGGCTGTTATCTGTGTTTCTTGCGTTTTGTTTTTTTCCTCCTCCATGCTGGTGAACTTTGATCGCAGGTCCTTCAGTTGGCCTTCCAGTTGTGCTTTGTCCCTTTTGGTGAGTTGATTGGTGGCCTCGTACTGCCTCCTAGCTTCTTTATAGGGCAGGTTAGTCTTGATGGCGATCTTCATGGCTTCCTTGCTGTCTTGGTGGCAGGGGCAGCCGAGGTACCTGGCGCCGTGGTTGCCGAGGCAGTTGGCGCATTTTCTGTTATTGTTAGGCCTTCTGAAGTCCTTGTCGATCTTTGCGTGCTGGCACTGGCTGTATGGATGAGGGCCAGAGCAGTATCTGCAAAACTCAACCTCACTCTTGCAGGTGGAACGGGTGTGCCAAAACTTCTGGCACTTAGAGCACTGCAGCACTCTGGGTATGTAGTGCTCTGGAACTTGGTCTCTCTTGTCCCATCTGATGTATTGAGGGATCAGTCGGTCCTCTGATGTTACGACGACGACAGTAGAGGGGATGCTGTTCTTTCCGATGATCCGCTCGGCACTGGTGATCTTGAGTTTGTGGTTTTCCCTTGTTAGCAACTCCCTGATCTGGTCGTTGGTGAGATAGGTCTTGACTCGTTTGATGACCCATCGTTTCATCATGTTGTGTCGGCTGGCTTCTAATAAGATGCCGTGGTGGAGCTTAATGTCGGCTTTTTCATCTTGTGTTATCTTCTTCATAAGTGCTGTGGTCTTTGGGTTATTGTTGAGGGAGACCACTACTCCCTCGTGTGTCTTGCGCAGCTGGTTGATGCTGTGTCTTCCCAGCTCGTTTTCCAACAGACTGATTAACTTGTCTGTTGGTAGCGCCGACAGTTTAGCTTCACCCACGCTTGTCTGTTTGAGCAGTATCCTGCCGGTGAAGTCCTCAGATGTTGCTGTTGTTTCCTCCTGTGTGGAGGTCACTGGTAGTAGTGGTAGATTGGGCTGCATCGTCTTGGAGCTGGTTGGAACTTCCCGGCTACTGCTGGCTTGAGATGTGGTTTCTACATCAACTGGGACGGCTTCAGCTGGTGTAGGAGCCGGACTGCTGTTCGTAGATACAGAGTCAGCAGTCGTAGCGGCCTTCTTCGCCTCCGCCTTCTTCTTCCCGGCTGTGTATAGCGCGTGTCTCTGCGCGGCATTTTTAACGCGAGGCATCCTCTGCGTTAACCGATAAAGCGACTTGATCTCGATATCGCGTCGAGTCGACTGTGTCTCTTTCCCCATCATATAATTCTCTTATATACTCATTCCACCTCTTCATTATAGCACCTTCCTCCAATAATATCTTTCCTGTTTTTGATTTCAAACATCCTGTATTTTTTCTTACTTTTCTACCTGTGAACAGACGGGTAGGAGATCTCAAGGTCGACCTCTACTACGATACAAAGATGTGTGTAAGCGGGACATGATTGATACAGGCATTGATAATGCACAATGGGAGCACGTCGCCGCTGAACGTGTTGCATGGAGGGCAACTATCAGAAATGGAATAAAGACAAAGGAGAAAATTATTGCAGATAAAGCACACACATAGCGTGAGAGACGTAAGATGGTGCAAATTGGTGGAAATGACCATGTTTTCACATGCACCTACTGTGGGCAAACATTTGCAGCAAGAATTGGCCTTACCAGCCACACTCGCCACCGCCATGGATCGTAGTTATTGCCATATGACAGTTATTAAGCCTTTTTAAAGCACAATGTACCAAACTATCGTCTGTCAAGACGGAAAGGTGCCAATGAATGAATGAATGAATCTACCTGTGAGCTCACTGATTTGTCTGTGCATATTTTTTTGTATCTTTAATTTAATTCAGTTTTATTGCACTGCTCATCTAACCAACTTTCCTTTGCCTTCCCTATTTTATTTTTTATTTCTTTATTTATCTTAGCTTATTCTTGTTTTGTCATTTTTACTCTGTTTTCTTTTGTTTAAGATTTCTTCATTCATCCATTTTTTCATAGCTATTTGACTTCTCTCTGGCAATATTTCTTTGCTAGTTTGATGAATGGAGTCCCTTAACATTTCCCATTGTTCATTTATGCTCTGTATTTTAGCTATTGCATTTGTGATTTACAACTTCCAATGTCACAGACTTATTGCATAAAATACTCTTCATTTAACAGAAGATTACACACTTCCATTGCGGCATCCTCTGGACATTTCAACATGCCTGGATTTTGTGTGGTGTATAAACCACGAATGTATCACAGGCAACACAGTATCTGGCATGCGTGTCTGTCTGTCGGTAGTGATTGCGTCGAATCCTCATCATGGCGCATTTTTAAAATTCATCTTAACTTCTAGATCAGCGCAACCTAAAATGTGTGCCAGCTAATGTCCTGGAAAGTAATGACGGTTAAAATTGAATAAATACTTGGAAAAAAGGGGGGACTTGAATAAATACCTGATGATTGGAGATCGGTGTTTAGATGAAGGGTGTTTTGAGTGACTAGATTTACGTATCGGTCAGTCAGTCTATTTTGTGTTCCGTCCGTCTATCTGTCTGTCTGTCCGTCCGTCGGTCTGTCCGTTCGTGCGTCCCTCTGTCTGTCTACCTGCATACTTGTCTTGTCTATCGGTCTGTCTACCTATATATCTACATGCCGTCTATCCCGTCTACCTACTTACCTACCCAAATGTCTACCTATCTGTCTACTAACCTACCTGTCTGTCAGTGTGTCTGTCTGTTCATCAACCTACACATATTGAAATTACAGCTTACTTAAATATGTTTACACTATGCCACTTGTATTACATGTTACTGTAGACAAGACATCCTATATTCCACTATAAACAAAAATTAATAGATATTTACCGAGAGAAAACCGAGGAAAATGATAACTGAAGTAGTCTTCATAATTTCGGCGCACAAGCAACACACACGGATAAAGCTGTAGCAACAACGGCTCTGGTACAGTGTTATATACCTTTCTGGCAGAATATATTGCTCTATAATGTATTATTACTACAGAATTAAAAGAATAGATAATGAGAGAAACGTTTCAAGACGTTGATTGATGTTGTACACATTTTCATTAGTATTGCTCTTGTCACTTCATCGTTCCCAATTAATGTCTTTGTCCGTTGTTACTAGATCACAAGTGAGCATAACCACCCCGTTACATTTGACACTTCAATGACTTAAATTCAGTAGGTATATATTTACATAGGAGGATATAAACAAAAGGGTCAGTGTTAACGTCATGAGTCGTACTATTGATGTGTTGTTGCTATTATCATTTGTTTAAACAAATCGAATTCGATGACACAGAACGCCTTTACTTTCCATATTTCCACCTACAAATTTTCGCAGTCATCCACTGAGAACCCACATGAGTGGAAGAAATATCCAAGACTGTAATTTGGTACGTACACTCATTCGTATGAGGAGCGGCTGGACGACTGGTTAGAATACGGGATTCTTTTTCGGGAGACCTGGTTCGAATCCTCTGTAAGGTGTGGATTTTTGTTTTCGTGGAAGGCAAAAAAAACAACCCTCCTTACCTGCAAATTTCGCGGCGACTGCACTAGCCAGGCGGCCATTCCTCAGCCCACTCCCCCCCCCGTCCCCGCATCCCGCAAGGTACTAAATACTGTAGATGACAGTTTGCCATGACTCATCGGATCCTGTCTCAAGCTAGAACGTTCGTGAACTCTATCCGTTATCACTACAATCAATCTTGCTATTTAGGGTACACAAACCACAAACATAATTAGTTCTTATTGACAGCAAAAACCATACATAAATCGTTGTTGTTGTTGTTGTTGTTGTTGTTGTTGTTGCTGCTGCTGCTGCTGCTGTTGTTGTTGTTGTTGTTGTTGTTGTTGTTGTTGTTGTTGTTGTTGTTGTTGTTGTTGTTGTTGTTGTTGTTGTTGTTATTGTTGTTATTGTTGTTGTTGGTGGTGGTGGTGGTGGTGGTGGTGGTGGTGGTGGTGGTGGTGGTGGTGGTGGTAGTGAATTCTTTAGAAGTCTGGGTTTTAAAGTTTAAGTCCTATGTACTGACGTTCTGATCACTTGAGCCGGAAATACGGCTTGCATCTATGGCAGTGAGGTTGCTGTAGAGACTTCTCTCCGTCCTGGCACTCAGGAATTACTTCCGCTGTGACTGTATTACAGAACGCCCTTCCCCTCTCCTATCTTAGAAATTGACAGCGAGTGCTAGCCTGATACTGAAATTTCATGCTAGAGGAGATACTTATTATGAGATAATATATACCAGGTCAAAACAGCAAAAATGGCAGTGGAAATGTGGTTTTCGAGGAAAATGCAAAGAATACCATGGACAGACAGAAAAACCAAAGAGCAAGTCATATAAGATGCAAATGAAATTCGTAAACTGCTTAGAGAAATTAGACTTAGTCAAACATTTTGGCATGTTGTGAGAAGATATATACTAGAGAACTTGGTGACAGCCGGCAATATTGAGAGGGGGGGGGGGAGAGAAGAACATGGGGAAGGCAGAGAAGTAAATTGATTTATTTGTTTGTTTTGGTATTTGAAATTTAAATATTGTTAGTTAGTTAGTTAGTTAGTTAGTCGACAGATCATTCTCATTGCACATCGAACCATTCAGTCCACAAGTGCTCGGATCACCTCCTCAGCAAATCCCGCAGCGTGTAGCGGCTAACGACACCAGTTCGGTGTTGGTTTATCAGTCTTCTTTGGCTTCCTGCGTAGTGTTCTTGTTTGGCAACCCCTCTTTTAATTTGCTGTTCTCGCAGTCTGGCCATGGTTGTAGATTCAAAGTCATCACTTGGTTCTCGCAAAAGTCTTACTTCTCGTAGAGCATTCAGAATGTCAGCCTGGTCCATGGCGCGTCCGCCCTTCACAGTAGCGTTACCTGCGAGCCTGTCAGCCCGCTCATTCCCTTGTACACCCGCATGCCCTGACACGAAGATGAAACTAATCTTTGCCAGTCGAGACCGCTCCAGAGACAGCAACCATTCTTTTCGGATCCACCCCTCTCTATCCTCTTGAGCATGTTCATTGAGTCGCTAAGGAAACATGCCCTAGTTAATGTCTGTGTCTCGAGCCCTGTTAATGCTTTACTCACTGCTATGACTTCCATAGTCAGGCTACTTGTGGTCTCAGCAAAAGCACCAGAGTCCTCCTTCACAATTCTCCCTCCGGCCTGAGCCGTAAAGGCCCATGAGCTTCTCACATGTCGGACGACCGACCCATCTGTGTAAATGACAACATCACCATCTAGCGAATTCTCGAAAATCAACGCTTGTACTTCCGCCTCCACAGCTGCCGGGTTTTCTTGTCTGCATTTTCTGTCTAGTTGGATGCAGAATTAAATATCCGTACTCAGATTTAAATATTGAGCACACCCACTACTGGCAACGCTGATCGCATTCTGGTATGAACCTAAGGCCTATCCACGTCAATGTAAAAGCACTAGACTCGAGTTTCGCTCTCGTTTGAGCTCATCAGTAGTGCATATCCTTGACAGGATCCGGAAACAAACCCCGGATCACCGGCGTGTGAAGCGGGTGTGTAAACACTAGACCACACGGCACACGCTGGACACGGTCAAATTATCACAACAGAATACTACAACGTCACTCATCGTAGGCTGTAGCTCAAGATTTGCCCGATCGCCGCGACTGATGTCCGTCAATCGATGTGGACCCGAACGATCAGGTCTTCTCACTGGCAAGGCACACCAGGCCGCCTAAATTCCAGCGAGCAATAATCAAATTGATTTATTTGGTTGCATCGGGATTTGAGATTTAAATATTGAGCACTACCCACTACTGGCAACGCTGATCGCATTCTGGTATGAACCTAAGGTCTATCCACGTCAATTTGGAAGCACTAGACTCGAGTTTCGCTCTCGTTTGAGCTCATCAGTAGTGAATATCCTTGACCGGATTCGGAAACAAACCCTGGATCAAGTGGGGTTTCAAGGACAGGAGATCATGTTCGGCACATGTCTGAAGGAGGCGGAGTCCATTTCGGTTACAATTCCGAATCCATGCTTTCCAATAATGCCACTCCAAGAGGTGGTGTCCGTGCCTACTCTGGCATTGAAATCCCCAAGGAGTATAAGTTTGTCTCCTTTGGGAACATATGTTAATACATTGTGCAGGTCCTCGTAGAACTTGTTCTTGACATCATCTTCGTTGGTCATAGTTGGTGCGTAGACACTCACAATGGTTGCATGCTTCCTTCCATTCAGCAGGGGCAACTTCATGGTCATGAGCCTGTCGTTTATAGCCTTAGGAAATCCAGCTAATTTGCCGACCAGGCAAATGGCAAATCCCTCACCGGATTGGCGTCTTTCGTCGCTTTTCCTTCCACTCCAGAAAAATGTGTAGCTGGGTAGGCATACCCTAGTTTACCTCTTGGTTTGACACCAAATCGGATACCCATGCCTGGTTTAGCCAGCCTCTCACAGCTGTTGCCCGGGGGGTGGCCGCTGTCGCATGCTGACAGCTACTAGGAGCCACAGGCACGAACTGGGTGTCAGGCTTGGACCAGTGGGGGATGGGTCCTGAAAAGGACATGAGAGTCATCCTTACCAAAGGTGCTACCAATGCCTGACACCCCGTACCCCCATGTGCTGATAATGTTATGAGCACGGTAGGATGAGGCTTCTACGCCTTGGCAGGTCGCCTGCTAAGTGAGGGAACCTCTGATCACCTATTCCTCCGTGCTTTCAAACTTACAAAATATGACGGCGCTATGACATTACAGACCCATGGCAAGAAACTGCTTCGGTACAATTTTCTTAG
This sequence comes from Cepaea hortensis, assembly GCA_963921405.1. Classification (NCBI taxonomy): domain Eukaryota; kingdom Metazoa; phylum Mollusca; class Gastropoda; order Stylommatophora; family Helicidae; genus Cepaea; species Cepaea hortensis. Next base: position 465,501,109 of record OY992876.1, on the reverse strand, counting down.
AAATGTGTTTGTTGTTGTCATGCCAGAGGCTTTTAACTGATAAGTGCCATGGGATGATTAATCATCTTAAGAGCTTCCCGTATCAGCCATGGGCTTATATATCACCGAGAAATCCTACTGTTAGGCGCCTCCATCGGGTGGAGACTGGTGGAGTGGCCTCTAGATATTTTGTCTAGAGGTTAGCTGTTCATATGTTGAATAAGCTGCCGTGGACCAACACAGGCGGTGGTCACTGAGAGGAGACGGGTTAGTTGGTGGGGCAGCTATCTCTATAAACTACCTCAAAGCTCTTTCACATGGCCATCATAAAATGCGCGATATAAAACCTCTCCCCTCTGTTGCCTTGCATGGTCTGCTTGGCAAAGGCTAATGGGGTCAACTATACACAAGCTGGGTGATGGTAAGGGGAAGCCACTGCTGTATTTTACCGAGGTAATCTTGCCTCTATACAATATTGATCAAGAGAAGGACGTTAATGGGGATTCCACTGGAGTCTCTTCGTCTGGTAGAGGGCATCATGTGATACAGTGATACTCGGTTGTCATAAGGCAACAGTATGCAAATTAAAGGTTAAAAATACATTAAATGTTTGTACATGGAACACTTAACAGAATGGAAAGTGAGAATACATCAGGAAGGAAATGGAACGAATAAATATAAATAGATTAAGTATTAGTGAAATGCGAAGACCAGGTGCAGGAGTGGGAGAGGGGATGGGGGAGTATTTAGATAAGTGCATAATTACTCTAACAGTAGCCCGTAAAAGTAAAGCAACAAGGACAAACTTCAGTCCAAGGCCGAATATTCTTAATTCAGTTTAATCGGTGATACATCGTACAAACGTTGTTGACAAAATCAGTAAGTGTCAGACCAGATGTTAACAAACATCCTTCTCTGATGGTGGAACAATCCCAAAAGCCCTTTGTTTCCATGTGGCTCGTCATAGCACGATGAGCCCTACCTACCCCTTACCCCTTAGTGATGTGCCCAAGCGTGCTCATACTAATCTTCCCATTGCACGCCACTTTTGATTCCCCTGTAGCAAGGCTACTCTGTTATAATACCTTATTCACCCCACGAAGACTTTTCCCCGAAAAGTCTGAAAACCTATTTATCTCTCTTAACCCATAACCTCTATAATCAAAACAAATTGTAAATAACTCTTATGTATAGAAAGTATAGCCATCCGCTAGCCATTCCCCAGCAGCTTACCCACCTTCATGGAAATCCACTAAACCCGTATCCACTATTTCTCCTATTAACCTCTAAGTTCTAAACACGACTCTTCCCAACCAAACATGAACTTAGCTAACTGCTATTGCCTCTATTCATTATAATACCCCACATATATGTGTACCTTTTCAAAATACTTCTTCTTCTCTTCCACCAGGTCACAAGCGATCCGCTTAAACCTTATTATTACAAAAGACATGTAAGCCTGTGCAAATTACTGGTATCAAAATTTGCAAATAACATGATCATATATGTGTTAAGAAAATGCAAGTTATCACTCTCTCGCAACAATTAAAACAACACAGGATAGACAGATAGATAAATGGTGCGCACCAAGAATAAGACAACAAGAAATAGTACCATTTATCCTCCCTTGCACATTCAAAAACTTTATGAAATAAAGTTTTTCAAAAACAAACCTTATAGAAACCATATAATCTACGAAAAATGATATGTTTCAGTTGCGTATTCTTTAACCAGTAATTAAAATACTTTGTTATCTGAATCCTTATAATGTGCCTTCACTAGCCTCCATGGCTTTCAATCCATGTCTCATCAGGGATATTACTGTTCATATTTTATGAACATAATTTCTACTTCTACTCATATCATGCTGTAACTACAGCGTCTTTACGTTGCTTACTTACTATCTGTTCGTTAATTTCTTCCCAATCATTATAACCGCAGCCCTAATATATATATAGTCATAGTCACGCATATGTTACATACTAACTATGGTTCTCAGTTCGTGCACGTATTATCACAGCCTTCTTAAATAATTATGTAAAATCCTTATCATTCCTAGTTCCTTTCATATGTTTTAAGCTGATAACCACAGCCTCATTTCTAAGTTCAAGCAATCTCTCCCACAATCCAAACATGGCATTCAATCCATGTTTTTCTATTGACGCTGACTAGCGCATCACCTATCTAAGTATGGCATTCAATCTATGTGTTTATATTATAACATCTATCTTAAACATCTCTGGTATTCATTTGTTATGAACGTATCTATTTTAGTCTTCATCTCTTGCCACCCCCCCCCCCACAAATTGAACTAAGGTCTCAGATCTCAAACATGGCCCTCACTCCATGTTTATCAAAACTTACTACCACCAACAATGCGGATATGTCTCTCTTTATAGTCCAAAGTTGTTTGCTTATTATTATCGGAACGAAGGATCCTATTACTTACTCAATAAGGTCCAGTCCCATTGATCTAAACCAACTCTTTGTCTAATTTAATAGCAAAATAATAACTGTCTAATAATTATAAGTCAAAACAATTCATCGAATATTAAACAAGGCAATTCAAATGAAAATCACAATCATGATCCAAATTAAAACAGGTCTTAACAGTCATCAACTTAATATACAAGTCAAAATAACTGAAACTACAAATAATGAGTCATTAAAAACCAAGCGTAATTCAAAACAGAACGCTCCCCCCTCCCCCCCCCCCCCAAATTGACATATATCATTTTATCCCCAACATTTTTCAAGATAAATATACATACTAAAACAAGCATCAATTTAAATCAAGACAAAATTACTTAGTGTCATCTAACATTACCGGTCTCTTTTACGGACCGGTGGGTTACACGTAAAAGAATGAAAACACAACAAGTCATATCCTAAAATTAAATGATACGTTCCGTTAAGGACACACTCAATATGAGCTAATGTGCAAATCAAGTAAACCAAGCAACATTCCAGGCTGGTTAATAAATCATTACAATTTCGGAGTTAACTTTGCAAATCAAACCATTGATTATCCCCCTTCATAATATTCCATCCATTACAAAACTAAATCATAGCACACCACAGTATTTAAAATATAAACTAAGCAATTACTGTTAACTACAGCTCAAATTACTCCATTTACTAACTAGTATGGCTATTTCAGCGTACCACAACTCATCTACCTACTAAGGGAAATTGTAACTCGGCACACTTATTTTCTAATCTAGTTGTTTCCCCTGGATTTGATTTGTACCAACAAGTATTATAACTTCCTAAACATTATACATTCCGTTAACCACGGTATCTCCACAATGCCAAAACCACCAGAAAATGACTATTTACTATAGACCTCACCAATATGTATGGATATCCCCCAACATTAATTAAAATAATATATACTCTTCTTCATACAAGCCTCAAAATACGACCAATAAAACAACCATTGTGGTTAATACATCCAGCTACTGGACTAATTCTACTTTCACTTCATAAGGACATTCTTTCAGTTCAAGCCTCTCGTCCTCCCGACGCAACCAACGTTTCATTCTCCCGCATCACTAATTTCCATCATCTCACCACAACAACTCAAGTTTACCCCCAACTCCCGCCTAACTTCATTCACAGCACTGTGACGGCAGTCACGCCACTCACATTTATCGAAACACGTTCTACAGTGCTCTACTTATACTACTCTGACGCTCAGCTGGTTAGTCACATTCTTACATCACTCATCTCTCACTACCACTCAAGGTTACTCACATTTATCGGGACTCTTTCAGAAACAGCAACCGCATACGGCTAACGACCAGCTCCACCTGGACAATCTAACACAGTGTTGTCTATCTCCTTTACAGATACACTAGTCGTCATTATCAAATTTATCAACAGCTCTTCACAACAATTCTCTCTCCGACGAAACATACTAATCACATCTTCGCTATATTCTCTCATTTCTCTGCATCATGCAATCTCACTTCAACATAACTCCGTCAAACGACACCGGATCTGCCTCATGAAACAACCACTAAAACGCCAACTCAATATCTGCCACAAGACTTTCACAATCCAACCACCCCCCTAACTCAACCCTTCTCAATCATTCACTCCCCTCCAAAAGCTCAGAGCCAACCCGACTCAAACAACACATTAGTTCTAGCAATCAACATTCATAATAAGCTTACCTCCGTTTCAAGTGTACCATTCGTCCAATCTCCACTCATCACAACCAAATCCACCTTTTCCACGTTACACAACCAAATACTACTCTCCGTCCTACCCAATTATCCACATCAAATCACACCAACACTCAACATCCTGTTTCCTCGGAACTACGATCAACCACACTCAACGCACCATAAAGCGCACCATCAACTTCTCTTTTTAACCCGCACATATCATGCTCGCTCGGACAGCGCATCCCCTCAACGACTCCCACACAATCTCCCCTCACACTGTTTCAACTCCGAAGCACATCCTGCCCTGGCCCTGCCACCACCAAGAACCTGACGTCGTTCCATTCATGCATTCTAACTACACGACGTTTCAAAACTTCACTCTTCATTCTTTTAATCAGCGCGACGAACACAGGTTTGTCTACACGTTTACACACGCAAGGACAACGCCTAACCAGACAAATTACTCCGACACTCAACTACTCACTCACTTCTCCTCAACTTCCTCATCCTACATTATTAACGAGTCAGGTTCTCTCAAGGTATTCCATCACGTCACTCATCAGTCAACTTTTCAAGTCTAACTATAACAAAGTCTCCTCTGATAATAGTGTCTGTTTTCATGAGTAGTAGCAATCAAACTCATTTTCAATATCTGTAGCTGTAAAGTATTGAGGTCTTAAACTCACATATTCCCTAATATTTCTCTCGTCATCTTCCGTATAGGTCGGTTTAAATGCTTTAATTCGTTTACTCCTATTTGTTGTTCGCGTCGTTACTGCGTCCACCTGCTCACTATTTTCAGTATAAATCACATATTTCTTACACCTTCCCATCTCGTCTTCTGAAGATTCACTAATGATAGTTCCCTCAACAGGCTTATTATAATTTACTGCAGACACGGTGATAACATCCCTATAGTCGGAACTAGAACGTCTGACATTCTTCTTATTTATACCTCCATCTTTCATGCTCCGGTTAGGGATAAATTCAATGTCTCTATCTGAGGGACCTGACACACCAGTCGTATCTACATTGACTAATAGACTAGTTGTTGCAGTCCTATCCTTAATATTTTTTCTAACCTGTCTTCTGACCTCTTTGGTTTTTGTCTGTCTATCTTCCTTAAATTTAACTGTGTCTCCTTTTTCTACAACTTCCACCGTCTTAATAGTTTGCGTTCCCTTTTCCATCATTGTTAGGATGTACTTGTTCCCTCGGTCCGTTGTCGTGTTGAGGGGCCTCACAATGTCGACGGCTATTTTTTCGAACGGTCTTGAAGCCAGATCCGTTTCTTGAACCATTGCTTTTGGGTGTCGACCCTTTTGGGTTGTTCGTTGGCATAGTTCACAGGAACGAACATGGTTCTTTACGTCTTTGGAATAGCCTAGCCAGTAGAACTGAGTTAATAGTTTCTGTCTTGTCCTGGCCATCCCCATATGTCCTGCAAATGGGGAGTCGTGTGTCAATTTCAGCGCATTGCTGCGATGTTGTAGCGGCAGCACTGTTTGTGAAAGGGACACTGGGCCTTTGGTGTATTCTCTGGTGAGGATGTTATTTTCTAGCTTAAATTTCCATCTGCTATGTTTTGATTGTTTGGATGGTTTGTTGACTTGTTGGAAACATGTTTGTAATGACTTATCATTTTTCTGTTGTGTACTTAAGTTGTTGGTTTGTACGGTTGTCACAGGTTTGTCGGTTGGTGTTGCTTGTCGAGTGAGTTCGTTGTCTTCCTTTTCTTCTTTGGATCTTTATGCTCTGGTCACGGCATTTGCTACTGTATCTTTTACGTTTGGTATGTTGAATATGATTAGTCCAGCGCACGGGTCCGGTAGTACCGCTGCTTTTAATCTGCCTGTATAATATTTGCTGTTGATCGTGATCCAAGCTATGTCATACGTTTCGATGTTTCCCCCAAACGTTCGACACTTAATTTTTTCTCCTGTGTAGTCTTCACTTTTAACTAGAGGTCGTTTCACTCCGACTAGTGACGCTCCGGTATCTCGTAGGCCTGTAGTTACTATACCGTTAACGATTGCTTTTTGGAATTTCAGACTCCCGCTAAGGATCTTTGCAGTATTCACGTTTTGTACTATTATATTTTTGTTGTTGTTATGCTTCTTATTTAGTGTGTTTGTTGTGGTTAGTTGTTTTAGCCTACAATTTTTTGCGTCGTGACCATAGCTTCGACAAAGATGACATTTTGTTGGTTTGCTGTTATTATTTTGTGTGATTGGTACTTTTTTTTCCTTGTTAGTATTGGGTTTGTCTCTTTTGGCAGGTAGTTTTCCAATATTTTTTTTCTTTTCTGATTCCCTAGGGTGTTTAGTTATTTCTTTCTTTTCTTTTATATGGTTGCGAAATTTTTTGAGTTTGTTTAGTCCCAATGTTAGTAATGTAGTTCCATTGGACCAGAATTTTCGTATGTAGTTTTGTATTGCCGACATGTTTATTGACATATGTTCAACACTTGTCGTGGAGAAAATGACAAAAACCTGTGGAGAAAATAACGAAATATCCACTCTAATCAGCCGCACAAAATGACACAAACACAGTCAGACAATTTCACTCGCCTGATGCCTTGTTGGTGCTGCTATGGTGCGGTTCTTCACTGGTCCGGTGTCTTCACTCCAGTAGTCGAGGTCTTGAGTGTTGCTAGTCGACGTAAGCTCAATCGTCAGATAGATTTGCCAAGAAATTTTGGCCTTCTCTGTAACTTGAATGGAAAACTTTAATATAATGTAGATGCACTGTGGTGCTATCGTGTTATTGTTCTGGAATGAATCGATATGTTGATTTCGGTTGTTTAAACTGTTCCATGTCGGTTGGAGACTAAAGTTGACTTCTGTACAAATGTCTTAGAAAAAGTTTGATTCTTGCATCCAGATGAAAATAACCTGGTATACGACTGCTAGATGGTCTTTACCCTTCTTCAACATGTAGTTAAGATTATCTTTGTCGTTTTAAAGTATTCAGTCGAAATTTTGATTGTTCCTGAAACTCGACTCACTTGTCGCACTCCGTACTACTTATATACATGTAGTTGCGAAATTTCAGTGATAATTCAACAATCCTAGTTGATTTGATCAATTCTCGTCTATGATGCGTTTTAACTGTTGACGGGACTGTCTGTTAGCACTTTCACCACCTGATCATGTGCCGACTTTATATTTGTAGATTCACTTTCTTGAATCTTTTTCCTTTTCACTTGTTGAATGTCTCTCGGTAATTCATGAGTCTTTCTTTTTAGACATTGATACTTCGTTCTTGACACTCGTGAATGTATTTAAGAGTTTATTTGGAGTTCACAACTCTAACGTTTTCCTAGCCAGGGTCAATATTTATGAAAATTAATATTTCATTTGATATGTTCAGCGTTGTGGCTTAAATGTTTGTATTATAAAGCAATATTCACACCACGCTTTAATAGCTGAACTTGTTTGTTGACACCTTTGTTCAAAATTGCAAATGGCGTTCAAGGTGACCTTCCTTGTTCTTTGTCTGCATGTTACCGAATTTTTTTTTAAGGTAACTCTTCTTTTCGGTGCTCCTGCTTTATTATTTTCGAGCGCCCCACTTGCCAAGTAGCTGATTACCGGCTCGTCTATTCAGCCACAAGGGCAGTTGTAAGCAGGAACAGGTCACAACTGAGAATATCAAACAAACCAATGTCCTCGCCATTGTAGTCAGTGTTTATTCTCAAAAGTCATCGCCGCCGGTATACACTCATTATTAACAGGTGTGGGGTGACGCGCGATGATTCTAAAACACTCTATCTACTATTTACTACCAACTTACAGCTTGGCTCAACCTTGGTTTGACATCCGCGTGTGTTGAATTGACGTCGCTTGACTTCTGCATTCGCTTTTCCCAACCGTCGTGTACCAAGACCCTGGCAAGAATGACCGGGTCTTGCCGTCTGTCTCGTGTGCCACACAACTAATGTCACGTGATACGCAACTCATTGGAGTCACTTCCCTTTCTTCATCATCACCTGTTGCTCTACCGACTTCTCTTGTAACCCTGTTCTTACTCTGTCCGTTTCCCGCTGTATCTCTCATATCGGTTTATGGCATGTGTACAACAAAATTGGATGGGAATTAAATATAGCTGACGTCTTATTGCCTCCCATGTCGATTGGTCTATAAAACTATGGGGCTAGCACATGTGCCCAGACGCCTCAAAATGAGTTTATTTACTCTTTATTCATTATTAGCTGACACGGCCCGGCTTCGCCCAGTCTCTGGCGGGGATCCGTCCGTCCGTCCGTCTTTCCGTCCGTCAGTCCGGAAACTGCAGACGTTTGAATTCGAATATGGCATATCTGGTTGGAATAATTGGGTTGCCAGGCAACAGTACATCTTCTCCTGTAAATTTCACACTTAACATTGTAGCTTCGATAATATTGTTCAAAGTTAGAAAATTTTCACGTATCTAAAATAGATCCATTATATTATCGAAAACTTTGAAGATGCCTTAAAGTTTTTATCACTTTGTTTATACCAGATACGACTGTGGTGCACAGAGTATATTTTCGGCCCTTTCGCGATCCCAATGCGGGAAAAATGGGTCGAAAATTTTCACGTATCTAAAATAGATCCATTATTTTTATGAAAAATTTGAAGATGCCTTAAAGTGTTTATCACCTTTTTTTTATAACGCATATGCCTGTAGATAACTTCATTAAATATTTATAAAACTTTAAGAAAATACAACAATTATTTAAATTACATAAATAGCAATGTTACTAAAAGTAATGTTCCTTGATATAAATTTTGTTGTTAAGTCCCCTTAATTAGACGTCTTTCCTTTTAATAGTGATTTTAAACGTACATATCTGTTTTTAAACTAACAAACTATGCCAGTTGGCTCAGCGGGAGTGAGAAGAACATCTGTAGAAAATTTCATCTCAATCGGATGGACCATTCAGGAACGCATAAAGGACACACAAACAAAGACACTAACAAAGACACAAACATTCTCCTTCATATATATATATAGAGATTTGTCTCATTATTTACTCACAACAGGAAAGAAAGGTGAATTCCTTTAACATGAGATTTTTAGAC
>OY992876.1:465455502-465491692 GCA_963921405.1 Cepaea hortensis | reverse complement strand
TACATGACAGGAATAATACCGATTAGTATTGTAACATTGGGATGTGTTGTTATTGGAATCCAGGTGGCAATAATTACCAACAGACGTAAACAGCTGACCGGCCGTCAGGTAAAACTAGGCGCCAACACATCACCTTCAAAGACAACTAAAACTTTGTTCAGTATCTGTGTCGTGTATATTGTGTGTAGTGGCTTTGCATTTATTTTTGGATATGTTGCTGAGATTCAACTTGTGAGAAAAGATATTGGCCTGCAGAACGTGTTAGGGTGTTTTCAAGATCTGCTACTTTGTGTAAACTGTGTTGGAGATTTTGTTATTTACGTCCGTGCTAATAAAAGATTCGGGAGATCAGGGAAACGAAGCGTTGTCTCATGCGGTGTTGAAGTAAAGACAAATATATTTGTTTTGATACATAATAAGGTTATAAACATACTTTAGAATGAACGAAAGGCAGTCGTGAGAATGCTGTTTGTTCATCAAAAATGATGATAACCATTCATTACATCCAGTGGGGTTAAAAGTGTTGAGCCGTGAGTTCTAAGATTGCTGATAAGATCTATTTTGGCGCGAAATGTTCTTTGACAATGTGGGAAAAGGATGCTTGACGTTCCAGTAGGAGGATCTCCTGCAGTGGGTTTTCTGTCCAGCCTTTTGACAGCTCTTGTAGTGTTGGTTGCTTCGCATGTGACTGCACCCTTGCATAATGATGTACGCCACGAATTTTGGTCTTTGGCAGCAGTCTCCCAAGTGCCATGATGAATTCCAAAAGCTTTTAGTGAGATTATCAGTGTCTTTAAAGCGTTTCTCACTGGCCGCCTTGGGAGCAGTTACCACATCGCATCTCGTCGTCGAAAATTCGTTTAGGGAGCCTGTGATCTGGCATGTGAGTCAAGTGACCAGCCCAGCGAATCTGATTCTTCATAGTAGAGTGTGGATACTGGGCTTGGACGCTCTTTCAGTGTCTGGGATCTTGTCTTGCCATACAATCTTCAATAGCTTCCTAACGCAGACTGTGTGGAAGTGGTTTAAATTTCCTAGCATGTCGCTGATAGACATTCCAGGTTTCACAAGCATATAGCAGTGTGGATAGTCGTGTGAATATATGATGATGCAATAGGATGGTTTGACATAAACAATTGTGTCAGGCATATTTCGTGTTATCTGTTGAATGTTTATATTGAAAACACCATGGGGCATGATAGAGAAAAGGAAAATATAATAAGGTACAGTGTGATTTTGTTGTATATTGAATAGAAATACAGGATCTTCGATACGATGACGACACATCATTACTTGCAACAACACAAATAGAATTTAAACACAGAAGCCACAAACAACATGTTTCACGATAAACTGCCTGGCATTTTTCGCTGCATCTCTACAGTTATATCTCATATGAGTGGGGAAAAAAAATAAATATCAGATGATATATAACTCTGCAGTATACACTAGACAAGATGTAGCGAAATATGTCAGGCCAGAAATCGTGCAACATATTGTTTCTGGCTTCTGTGGCTACATTTACTAAAGAAAAACATTGCATTTAACACAATAGTGATTGATAAATTAAAACAAATAAGCACAAGTCCAAAGAAGCGATTACCTTGTTGTGGCGGCTGACAATTACACTGCCAATGGCATGAACCCGGTAGGTCAGGATTTGATACCAGCTCTCGACATTCGGCTTGTGAGGGAAAGATTGAATAGTTATTCTTAAGTACACTCAAAATGTGATGGCTCTAACATTTCACAGGGCCCTGCTACGGACTTGTTTGTTTTTATTTTGCAAGACCAAATTTAAAAAAAATAAAATGCAACAATAACGACAAAAATTACCATTGATAAAACAAATATTATATATATACTAGCTGACCCTGCCCGGCTTCGCCCAGACCCTGGTGGGGAGCATCTCATTTAATTCATATAAGTAGTCATATAAGTTCCCGTTCCCCGACTGTCTGTCTGTCTGTCTATCTATCTATCTGTCTGTCTGTCTGACCCAGTCCAGCCCATGGTGGAGAGCATCTCATTTAAATCATATAAGTAGTCATATAAGTTCTCGTTCCCGTTACCGACTATCTGTCTGTCTGACTGTCTGTCTGTCTGTCTGTCTGACCCAGCCCGTCTTCGCCCAGACCCTGATGGGGAGCATGTCATTTAATTCATATAAGTAGTCATATAAGTTCCCGTTCCCGACTGTCTGTCTGTCTGTCTATCTATCTATCTGTCTGTCTGTCTGACCCAGTCCAGCCCATGGTGGAGAGCATCTCATTTAAATCATATAAGTAGTCATATAAGATCCCGTTCCCGACTATCTGTCTGACTGTCTGTCTGTCTTGGGTAAATGGAGGAGGGAGGAGGAAGAAGGAGGAGGAGGGAGGATGAGAACGCAGGAGGAGGAGGAGGAGGGAGGAAGAGGGAGGAGGAGGAAGGAGGAGGGGAGGGAAGAGGAGGAGAGAGGAGGAGGGAGGGGGAGGAGGAGGGGGAGGAGGAAGAAGGAGGAGGAGGGAGGAGGAGGGAGCAGGATGGAGGGAGAGGGAGGAGGATGAGGAGGAGAGAGGAGAGGTGAGAGAGGAAGAGGTAGAAGGAGGAGGGAGAAGGAGGAGGGAGGAGAAGGAGGGGGAGGAGGAGGAGGAGGAATGATGAGGAGGGAGGAGGAGGAAGAGGGAAGAGGAGGGATGTGGAGGACGGAGGAGGGAGGGAGGAGGTAGAGGGAGGAGTAGGAGAAAGGAAAAGGGAGGAGGAGAGAGGAGGAGAAGTGAGGAGGTAGGAGGAGGAGGAAGAGGGAGGAGGAGGGAGGAGAAGGAAGAAAGAGGAGGAAGAGGGAGGAGGAGGGATGGAAGAAGGAGGAGAAGAGGGAGGAGGAGGAGGATGGAGGAGGGAGAGGGAGGAAGAGGGAGAGGAGGAAGAGGAGGAAGAGGGAGGAGGAGGATGGAGGAGGGAGAGGGAGGAGGGGAAGAGGAAGAGGGTAGGAGGAGGAGGAGGGGAGGAGGTAGAGGGAGGAGGAGGAGGGAGGAGGAGGAAGAGGGAGGAAGAGGGAGAAGGTAGAGGGAGGAGGAGAGGGAGGAGGAGTGAGGAGGAAGAAGGAGGAGGAGGGGGATGAGAACGCAGGAGGAGGAGGAGGAGGGAGGAGTCGGGAGGAGGAGGAAGGAGGAGGGGAGGGAAGAGGAGGAGAGAGGAGGAGGGAGGGGGAGGAGGAGGGAGGAGGAAGAAGGAGGAGGAGGAGGGAGGATGAGAAGCAGGAGGAGGGAGGGGAGGAGGATGAGGAGGAGAGAGGAGGTGGGAGAGAGGAAGAGGTAGAGGAGGAGGGAGAAGGAGGAGGGAGGAGAGGAGGGGGAGGAGGAGGAGGAGGAATGATGAGGCAGGGAGGAGGAGGAAGAGGGAAAGAGGAGGGATGCTGGAGGACCAGGAGGAGGAGGAGGAGGAGGTAGAGGGAGGGAGTAGGAGAAAGGAAAAGGGAGGAGGAGAGAGGAGGAGAAGTGAGGAGTTGAGGAGGGGAGAAGAGGAGGAAGAGAGGAAGAGGAAGAGGGCAGGAGGAGGAAAAGGGAGGAGGAAGGATGGAAGAAGGAGAGGTAGAGGGAGGAGCGGGGAGGGTGAAGGGAAGAGGGTAGGAGGAGGAGGGGAGAGGAGGGAGGGGATGTGTAGGGAAGGAGGAGGAGGGGGAGGAGGTAGAGGGAGGATGAGGAGGGAGGAAAGGGAGGAGGAGGGAGGAGAAGGGAAGAAGGAGGAGGAGGGAGGACGGTAGAGGGAGGAGGAAGAAGAGTGAGGAGAGAGAGAGAGGAGGAAGAGGGAGGAGGAGGAGGAAGAGGGAGGAGGAGGATGGAGGGAGGAAGAGGAGGGAGAGGGAGGAGGGGAAGAGGAAGAGGGTAGGAGGAGGAGGGGAGAGGAGGAGGAGGAGAAGGGAGGAGGAGGGAGGAGGTAGTAGGATGATTGATTGCCATCCCACCAGGTTAATATGTTATCGCGGACCCTCAGAGAGAAGTGTCTATGTAGAAGACCATTTCCTGGACGTACGTATTTTGGGAGGGGGAGGAGGGAGGAGGGAGGAGGAGGAAGAAGAAAAAAAAATACGACAGTTGGCTGCTCTGGAATGAAAGGAAGACGTGTAGAAAATTTCATCTCAATCGGATGGGCCGTTCGCGAGCGCATAAAGGACATACATACATACATACAGAGATACATAAATACGCAAATACGCACATCCTAATTTATATATAAGATATGTGTGTGTGTGTGTGTGTGTGTGTGTGTGTGTGTGTGTGTGCGTGTGTGCGCGCGCGTGCGCGAGTGTGTGTGTGTGTCCAGCCATATGATTCCAGGAGGTCCTCGAAAAGAATATTATTGTGTGTTGACTATTGATACAAAAAATGCTAGTGAAAAATGTTATTACATTTTTGGTGTTTTATATGATGACGATAACGATAAATGCGTATTTATTACATATAATATGAATGCATATTGCAGTAAAAATGCCACTGAATGCACCTAAATCTAGGCTTGTACATAAAAATTGCCTTACTAAGAGGGCCGTATTTAGTTACCTCAATAGATAGAGCTGAAAGAAAAAGTATTACAATTTTGTAATCAGCAAAGAGATGATAAAGTCCTTACCCAGCTTTGGCATTGAAACCATCACAGAATTATGTAATGATATATATATATATATATATATATATATATATATATATATATATATATATATATATATATATATATATATATATATATATAATACTGTGTACATCCCTAAGGATTTGAAAACATTCATCTTCATCACACTACAGAAGAAGCCAAGAGCTGTTGATTGTGAGGATTACAGAACTATTAGCTTAATGAGCCACACAACTAAGTAACTACTCAAGGTCATACAAGAAAGAATTCAACATAAAATATATGAGAAAGTAGCTGAAGAACAATTTGGGTTCCGCAAAAACAGCGGCACCAGAGAAGCAATTATCTGTTTGAGGATGTTAATTGAAAAATAGTATTTATGTTTGTTTTATAGACTACAAGAAAGCTTTTGATAGAGTACAACATGAACGACTAATTACGTGCCTTTAAGATATAGGAATAGACGGAAAGGACATCAGACTTTTTAGTAACTTGTACTGGGAACAAGTAGCGTCTATTAGATGAGGAAATAACTATTCGTCGCTCTAGAGATAAAACGAGGAGTACGGCAAGGATGTGTACTGTCCCCAAGCCTCTTCAACCTATATACACAGAAAGAAGTTGTAAAATAGTTAAAATGCCAGGAATTAACATCAATGGAAGAATCATAAACATTCTTACGTATGCTTACTATACCGTGTTCATTCATTCATTCATTCATTCATTTAGTAGCATGTCCTTTGCAGAATCTCGCTCCCATAACAATCTTCCGGAAAACCTCTCGATCATAAGCAAGATGTCCCGCGTCCGATACACCCATCATCCGCCACATCCTGCACTCATCTTCTCTTTGGCCTTCCTCTTCCTCTCTTCCCAGGCATATTGTAACAAGACCCCCGGGGCTTGGACAGGTATGTTACTATAGTTAATATCCCCAGCCTTTGCTCCGATCACCCCAATAGGACTTTACATCTACAAGGCCCCACACAAGCCGGAACAGCTGACCTTCCCCTCCCCTCTTATGGATTCCTACCCACAGGGGGCTCGGCCAAGACAACAGTCATACTAATACACAAAGCCATGGCTAACAAAGCAAAATTTAATTTCTAAATACGTCAACTGTAACTCAGAGAAGGATGGCTGAAAGCCTGGATAGAAGACAATATGTACACGAGACGATCTCCTGATGATCCGTCTTCATCACAGAGCATGTGACTTCAGTTCGCGAGGCTGTCCCGTCGTAGTTAACGACTCACCCGAGAAACCTCCAGTGTAAAGGAACTCCAAGGCATAGACCCTTCCACAGTCTTCTCCTCTCACTGTGAATAAGATCTCGGGCTGGTCAGGCGGAGGACTAATGCCTGACAGACACTTCACCAACACCTGAGGATCATCCCTCGATGACTTACTAAATCACAAGTCCCACTCCGCTGATGATGTCTGGGTCGACCCTAGAATCCTAGATGTCCCTAACTGAAGAAAAGTACTATAGCACAATACACTAATGTATATAAGAGCCGGGTTGCTCTTCTGTCTCGCATGTTACTGGGAAACACTTATCAGCAACCTATAACTGGAGCACTGGCTCCATAGTACCATAATGTCACAATTGCCTGACTCAACAAGTAAATGTTAGAGCTGAACATATTCTCATGTAGCTATCTTACACAGTTCGGTAGGTATTAACTACCTTCACAGTTCACCAAGTCTGTCCATCAACTCAGTTCGGTAGGTATCAACTACCTTCACAGTTCACCAGAATATCAAATCCCTTCTGTCGGTCACATGACCTTTTTTTATGGTTTCAATAAGGATAACAACTGTAGATTCACACCTGAGTTCCAGTGAAATTAGACAATGTGTCCCATGACGACCCAGCCGGGCCGGAAACGTAATAAACTGGCCATTGTCATGACTGGTAAACACTCTTTTCAACACCTGAAATTCATGGCCTTGAAAATCCCAAGGTCCTCCCTGAGTTAGACCTATTCCAGTACCTTACTGGCTGGAACCAATAGACGCTTTAGTCTTTGACCCTACCTGGATCGGTTGACTAACTTCGTCAGACTTGTTGCGGTGGTCTTAGTATAGACCTACCGGACTAATCTCAACTCAATTGACTCTCACGTGTTGACGTAGGCAGATTCAGAAGACTGCTCCCAGTAATGCCTCAAAACTCTTGTTCCGTGGCAAATTAGGCCACGTCATCCATTTTAAAGAGGCTTCCAGCCCCTCATCTCCTAAATCTCCAGTCCCCCAAATCCGGTCCAATTACCACAGAGGATACTACTACTTCCTCACTGCAGTGAATAAGTTACTCCATTATCAGAGTCAGGTTTCTTGAAGAGAAGAATAATAGAGACAGACCAGGTTCTGTACATAGTTCGGATCTACATAGACGCAACAGCCTCGATTACAGAGCGCCGCATCGCTCTCAGTCGAGTATGTTAATTCCACCTTCCGTTAAGCACGATCGCTTTGGGCCGGACATGCAACATAACGGTCGGTCGGACAGGCCTAATAACCAGTCGGTTGGCTAGACATCTGCCCGATTGGACACGCACGGTTTCTCTGGCGGACGGGCATGTAAACAAGCAGTGACATCAGGCATCATAAATACTTCCTATCAACCGCTATTCAGTAAATATAAGCATTTCTGCCTATGTGGAATAGCCCTGGCATCTTCACACAGCAAGTACTTACCTGCACATCCCAATGAAATAACACCACCTTGTTTCTCGGAATAATAACCACCTCTGATATCAGGCATAAGGTACAAACCTATTCTAGCTATGCAAATGACACATCACTATCAATTGATTCTAACATCACAATGAAACGAATGTCAAACTTCTTTAAAGCCCTGAGCATGAAATCACTAAAGCAGATAGTTACACAGTTGGTAAATTACCCGAACATACTTACACATAGCAGTGAAAATATCAACGTACATGTCCTTAACAATGCAGATAATTTGTACTCTAACAGTAAATTCTATCAGATCTACTAACATCGGATTTACACAACTAATCAGATGGAACACACGTATACAGGTCTAATGTTTATACACGCTCACAAAAGTTGGCGTTACCGGTCGCGTCTGACAAACACATTACCTAGCCGATCAATAACCGCTAATTACAAATGCAGACAGGCGACGGTCAATGTATGCGCTCGGTGGAGATTATTTCGGTCGGCGATATTTAACGACAACGGCTGATACATAAAATAATTCCACATTACGTGTGATCTTAGAGTCACAACATTTCACTGCAGGTATCCGCTTTAGCTGCGATAAACGACATCTCTTTTAGCAGTGAGTTACTGTGGCCTTCCCTGACGAAATTCGGCTGGCGACTGACGTTGGATAGCTAAGTACGCAGTAACAATTACCTCGTCGGGCCTCGAAAGTCATAAGGATCATGGAGAAATCCAAATCCCCGTGGGTTCCGAGCAATTGTGAGTCCAACGTGACAACAAACACGTACGCACTGGGCTGGGGACACTTTAGCATCTTCCAGAAGTTCCCAGAATTGTGACGTCTCGGACTATTTTTCACCGAGGAATTCCCTAGTTATGATCACCATATCAAGGGAGACTAACCCGTCTTATGTGATCAAAGAGAAATAATACAGTGGACAGACTGTATCCAGTCCCGTTTCGTCACATAGGCCCCCAATTAAGAAGGTCGAACCGGTCGAATGTAGTAGACCAAGAACTGTCTGGACTCTGAGTCTCCACTATACGGAGACTGGATTTACAAGAAAGGACGTTCCATAACGTTCACTTTCCCCGGGGATATCTACCGGAATGGTAGGGGCGCTGGTTCACCAACCACCACCTCAGACTATGTTACCTCCAGCGATTAGACCCGAACCGTAACGGCCTGGTGACCGGCTTACCCTCTAAACTGGACCGTTCCGCATCCACCTGGCGTAGGCCATCGGTTACTTTACTGAAGGGTCGTCCGGCCCTTCTATCAATAGGGATTTCCCTATCCCGACTCGGCATCACACTTGTGGACTGCTCGCGGATGTCAACCGAAGAGAATGGTCGCTTACTCCAGGTTCGTCTGGAGTACTCTCGCTCCTGCCTTCTCTCCCACGAGTAAGGACAGTGAGCCTGTCGGCGTATCGAGTCACCCGACGGTCCCGTCCTGCCAGATGTGACTTCGCCTGTCCGACTTTGATTCCCAGTGTGCTTAACACCATGGGCCTCTTCCCGACGGAGCCTGTTCGCCCTAACCACGGTTGAACACTTAGGAGACCGCAGACCCTCCTCACAGGATTTACTGCGTAGGACTGAGTCTACCTCGCCCTCGTCTGGACCCAGAACCGAATCTAGCGCGATGGTGGTCGCATTAAATGGTGGAGAAAATACCTAGGACCTCTCCAAATTCTGAAGGAGAGTACAATGGAACTTTCGCAATTCCCCGCGGACCTTCACCTCATACGTGGATCGGGATATTATCCATTCTACAGGAAAAGAGCCCTGCCATCCGAGTTCGAATTTCGAGCCCTCGATTGGGAGAAGCGCGAGAACCCTGTATCCGATCCGCAGAGATAATCCGTTTCTGGTCCTATGCTTTGGTGCTGCTAGACAACACTCTGAGCACGACCTGATGTATCTCCGCACGTTGCCTGTTATTCCAGGCCAGTGGTAGTGGCTGAAAAGACACTGGACCGTTGTCCCCACATCCTTATGTCCGGTTAAGGATAAGGTATGCATTCTATGTATCAAGCGGGATCTGTAGTCAGTAGAGACTACCATCTGACCGTACTGGCTATCCCCTTGCCCGGCTCTACGATAAAGCAACCGGTTTTCTACATAGAACTGACCCGGATTTGGTGGGTCTGAACTCTTGGACAACTCCAGTAAGTAAGGGTGCAAGGTCGCATCCCTACTTTGAGCACTGATCACTAACCTCGCAAGAGAATGGTCAATCTCTCTACAACACTGCCCTTCTCCATCCTTAGCAAAGGTCTGCCTAGCGCTCACTAGGCAATGATTAGTGGGGTCCCCCAAGAACACATATGGATGACCGAGGATCAAAGGGTAAATAGGATCAGGCAGCTTAGCCGCCTTGATGCTACCCGTAACATACTTGCACCGAATGTCAATCAGAGCAATCGGCAAGTTCATAGCTACGGAGCTTTTCATGGCCGGCTGGAATTCTCTTGTCTCGCCGGTGAGATGCCCTGGACTCACAAGTTTGGATGAGATTACAGCCTCAAACTGCAATCGTGTATTGTGGAGACATTCCACCTGCTTCCCATTCACTTCCATCGTCTCGACCACAGGTGATCTCTTTGACTCTGGCTTCTCTCTACCCTCTTCTTTGGTCTCGATAGGTCTACCTCTATTTGCGGCGAGACAAGCAAAGTGCAAGTCCTTGGGCTTCCTCTGACAATCTACTGTATTATGGGAAGGTGACTTACAGTACTTACACCACCTCTTACTCCACTTCCGTTTTCGGGAGGCGGGAGGGCTTTGCTTCTCGGGTTTATTACCAGAGTTACGTACCACAGGATCTGCTACATTGGATGATTCTTTGGGACCATTGGACTTGGGCTTCTTATCTTGCCCCTTCTGCCTTGATTTTGGATTTTGAAAAAAATTATGCACTTGTGAACCGAGACGTAGCTCGGAATCGAACCCGCAACCTTCGGAGCGCGAGGCAGAAGGCTTGACCACTTCGCCACGGAGACTCCCAGTAGTGGTAGAATTAGTACTAATTATAGTAGTAGTAGTAGTAGTAGTAGTAGTAGTAGTAGTAGTAGTAGTAGTAGTAGTAGTAGTAGTAGTAGTAGTAGTAGTAGTAGTAGTAGTAGTAGTAGTAGCAGTAGAAGCAGTAGTAGTAGAAGTAGTAGTAGTAGTAGTAGTAGTAGTAGTAGTAGTAGTAGTAGTAGTAGTAGTAGTAGTAGTAGTAGTAGTAGTAGTAGTAGTAGTAGTAGTTGTTGTTGTTGTTGTTGCAGTAGTAGTAGTAGTAGTAGTAGTAGTAGTAGTAGTAGTAGTGGTAGTAGTAGTAGTAGTAGTAGTAGTAGTAGTAGTAGTAGTAGTAGTAGTAGTAGTAGTAGTAGTAGTAGTAGTTGAAGTAGTAGTAGTATTAGTAGTAGTAGTAGTAGTAGTAGTAGTAGTAGTAGTAGTAGTAGTAGTAGTAGTAGTAGTAGTAGTAGTAGTAGTAGTAGTAGTAGTAGTGGTGGTGGTGGTGGTGGTGGTGGTGGTAGTAGTAGTAGTAGTAGTAGTAGTAGTAGTAGTAATAGTAGTAGTAGTAGTAGCAGCAGCAGCAGCAGTAGTAGTAATAGTGGTAGCAGTAGTAGTAGTAGTAGTAGTAGTAGTAGTAGTAGTAGTAGTAGTAGTAGTATTAGTAGTAGTAGTAGTATCAGTAGTAGTAGTAGTAGTAGTAGTAGTAGTAGTAGTAGTAGTATTAGTAGTAGTAGTAGTAGTAGTAGTAGTAGTAGTAGTAGTAGTAGTAGTAGTAGTAGTAGTAGTAGTAGTAGTAGTAGTAGTAGTAGTAGTAGTAGTAGTAGTAGTAGTAGTAGTAGTAGTAGTAGTAGTAGTAGTAGTAGTAGTAGTAGTAGTAGTAGTAGTAGTAGTAGTAGTAGTAGTAGTAGTAGTAGTAGTAGTAGTAATATTTAGTAGATTTCTGGCCTAGAGTTTATCGACATTTCTCCGTAATCTCGTATACTCTCGTAAGTAACGTGACGACGGTGAGAATCAGCAGTGGTTCGAATCGCGTCGGTAACTTACTGGGTATGTGACCCGGCCGCTCAGAAAGCAATGGCAGACTACTGAGCGTAATCTTGCCAAGAAATCAACAATCAGCTGTTGACAGCAATGTCCTGTAAATGATATGCAAACAACAATTTTTTTAGTAGTTGTAGTAGTAGTAATATATAGTAGTAGTAATTGTACTAGGAGGAATAGTATTAGTAGTTGTGGTAGCAGTAATATCAGTTGCAGTCGTAGTAATTACAATAATACTATTCTCAGTGGTGTTTACACGTATTACAATTAAACGTGTGTGAGTCACTGTAGTTATTTCCTATACAAAACTATGCTGTAAATGTCTGTTTGATGCTTATACAGTCTTTCGTGTTGATAGAATTGAAGTGATGCAATTTGAGATGTTCACAAATATTTCCCTATAGGATTATACACATACAGCACGTTGCGAGTGACTTTCATTTAGCCTCACCCAACTGTGGTGATGAAGGAAATACCAAATGTGCAATATAGGTCAAATTTGTAGCGCCACGGGATCTGCAGGCGAGCGCCTAGCCGCAATGCTAGGGCAACCAATTAGGCTTGTAGTTGTTAATGGCAAATAGAGCATTTAACCAACCAACAGGTGTCTTTCCTTAAACAAATGTTCAACTATTCCTGACATTAATTTAATACAGCATACTATTTATGTGCTGTAATTTCACTTTGTCGTTTGTATGTCACGTTCTAAGAAGCAGGGCTTGTATTGTCTGTGGTCCTTCGCAAATTAAACTCAGACATTTATCTGACTACAAACGATGGCGATGATAATTCAGGCATGGAATTATTCGAGGGATAGTGCAATCTATAAACGGCATTCTGTACGATTGCTTTAATCAAACAATTATTCTGCCTCGAACATTACAAATGCAGGAAATACGTACGTACAGATGCCACATTGGCATTTTAAATCTAAGATTTGGCTGACAAGACCTAGTAAATTGTTAAAGATGTTCCTAAATTAAATCTTACTGAAGACACTCAGATTTCCCTCTTCTTGATCATCTAGCTAATACACTGACAATCTCTATATTGTTACGGCCATGGAACATTTACCAATGTATATGTAATTATTGATCAATTTGCATCCGAAGCGAATAGCTCGTTTCTGAACATTCGCACACATTGGAAAAATGTACTGTAGATTTACAAATTCAGTGGATAATGTAACCAGCAACAATGCTTCTTCTTTTTCAGGAACTTTCTTGTCGTTTCAAATCTGGTCTTGATTATATAATGTGTTAATTCTTGAGAGTTCTATACGCAGGCTGACTTCTCCACGGGCATTTAACTATATAATCAATATTACCTATGATTTCCTTATTAAATAATTCTTTATTCGTCTTGACATCCGATTCTACAGCTCATGACTGCGCGGCGTTTGTTGTATGAATGTTACGTACACGCATAGAATGTATATTGTTTATGTATGTGTGTGTCTTCTTACTTGATCTTCATTTGATCCAGCCTAAAGTAAACTGTTCTAAGTTCCTAACGTTTTAAGACAGGAAACATAATCAAAGTAACAGTCGTACCTGTCTACAGTTGTTAAGATAACGTTATAATCACATATACAACGAGCCAGCCATTCAACGCAGACAGTTCATTATAAAAAACATATGCAGCCACTGAACCATAGCAAGATCAGGATGTCGACTAATATAACGATGACTATGCCACTGACAACCGAGACGATACACCCTTTAATTCTCAGCAAAGAACTCTCGCACGAAATTTATCAAGCACTTCGCTACGTACTACTGCCCTGTGTCAGCTTATTGGGAATAGTCGGGAATGTGACCAGCATTGTCATACTGTCTCGACAAGGCTTCAAGAAATGTTCCAATGTACTTATCATGGCTTTGTCCGTCTCTGATGTTTTATTACTTGCCGGTATGAACAACATCCCTAATAATATTTATTTCGAAAACACTCCTTCGGCATTTAGATTCTCAGAAACAATCAACCATATGTTGTATATTGTGTCCATTGTGTTTTTTAGTTCTCACATTATAGGATATCAATCATCATTGGTTATACCTATACTAATAACAGTAGAACGTATATTATCTATATTTTCTCCATTCAAGGTTTATTTTATCTTAACTCCCGGTCGCATATTCACTGTTGTTTTGTGTTTGTATAGTTTAAGTGCGGCATATTTCCTGTTTTTTTTTTTTTTTTTTTTTTTTTTTAGCATATCCTTTTTACAGGACTTAGCTGTCAACACCAGCATCTTTCAGCTGTATGTTGATCTCTTGGCAAGATTACGCTCAGTAGTTTGCCATTGCTTTCTGAGCGGCCGGCTCAGTATCCCGCAAGTCACGAGCGGGGGTCGAACCGCCTCAGCTCTCGCTCCGCTACGAGACTCTGCGTGATAAACGGGATTACAGAGAGAAAGTGTTGTAACCCCACAGCCAGAGAGACCGGCATATTTCCTGTACCGTTACATAATCTGTATGCAGTTCAAGCAATTTGTGATAGAAGGCTCCACTGTGGGTGTATTGTTGTACACCGATGTGTATGCAAATGATGTTAGAAGCGGGCTCTATGGATTGATAGAAAGTATAGTTAATTACATGACAGGAATAATCCATTATCATTGTAACATCCGGATGTGTTGTTATTGGAATCCAGGTGGCAGTAATTACCAGCAGGCATAAACAGCTGACCGGCCGCCAGGTAAAACTTAGCGCTAACACATCACCGTCAAGGACAACTAAAACTTTGCTCAGTATTTGTGTCGTGTATATTGTGTGTGCCGGTCTCTCTGGCTGTGGGGTTACAACACTTTCTCTCTGTAATCCCGTTTATCACGCAGAGTCTCGCAGCGGAGCGAGAACTGAGGTGGTTCGACCCCCGCTCGTGACTTGCGGATACTGAGCCGGCCGCTCAGAAAGCAATGGCAAACTACTGAGCGTAATCTTGCCAAGAGATCAACAGACAGCTGAAAGATGCTTCTGTTGACAGCTAAGTCCTGTAAAAGGATACGCAAAACATTTATATTGTGTGTAGTGGCTTTGCATTTATTCTTGGATATGTTTCAGAGATGAAACTTGTGAGAAAAGACATTGGCCTGCAGAGCGTGTTAGGGTGTGTTCAAGATCTGCTGCTATGTGTAAACTGTGTTGGAGACTTCGTTATTTACGTCCGTGCTAATAAA
This sequence comes from Cepaea hortensis, assembly GCA_963921405.1. Taxonomy (NCBI): domain Eukaryota; kingdom Metazoa; phylum Mollusca; class Gastropoda; order Stylommatophora; family Helicidae; genus Cepaea; species Cepaea hortensis. The sequence continues at coordinate 465,477,153 of OY992876.1, read as the reverse complement.
AGGTTCGGGAGATCAGGTGACATGATGCGTTGTCTCATTCAGTGTTGAAGTGATGACAAATATATTACTTTTGATACACAATAAGGTTATAAACATACTTTAGAATGAACAAAGTGCAGCCGTGAGAATATGTGATGATACAACAGACTGGGTTGGCATAAACAATTCCGTCAGACAGTGTTTCATGTTGCCACTTTGTCTGTTTAACGTATATACTGAAAACATCATAGAGCATGTTAGAGAAAAGGAAAATAAAAAAAAGGTAAAATGTCATTCCATTGCATATTGAATAGAAATACAGGATCTTCGATACGATGACGACACATTTTTACTTTCAATAAGACAAATAGAATTTAAACATAGAAGACGCAATCAATATGTTGCACGATTTACAGTCTGACATTTTTCGCTGCATCTTTACAGTTATATCTCATATAAGTGAAAAAATCAATATCAGATGATATATAACTCTGCAGTATACACCTTACGATATGCAGCGAATTATGCCAGGCAGTAAATCGTGCAACATATTGTTTCTGGCTTCTGTGGCTGAATTCACTAAAGAAATACATTGTATAGAACAAACCCATAGATCCATCATGTGCCATGCCGATAAACGTGGGCGGTCATGTTCTGCCATCTCACTCGATCACCAGAGTCGTGGATCAGATCTGTGTTCCTGTCTCGACCATGCCACTTGGCTAAGCCATCCAGGTATTTACTTTTCGGTCTTCCCCTTGGTCTCTTCCCTTCGTTCGTGCCAGTCGTCACCAAGTTCTCCAAGTCATTTCTTCTCATAACATGCCCAATATATTTTGACTGTCTACGTCTAACGACTCTAATCAGTTTATGAACTTCATTTGTTTCTTGAAGGACTTGTTCATTGGTTTTTCTGTCTGTCCATGGTATTCTTTGCATTTTCCTCAGAAACTACATTTCCAAAGCCATCAGCTGTTTTTTTTTCCGGCTTGACTGCATATTGTCAACGCTTCACATCGATACAAAAGTATAGGTTCTATGTAGCACTTCAACACTCTTTTTCTCGTTTCAATTGATATCTTTTATTGGTCAGTAAGTTTTTTCATCTTGCAAAAGGCTACCTTCGCAATGGCAATTCTTGTTCTAATCTCTTCAAGGCATCTCCCATCAGATGTTATGAATGTGCCGAGATAACTGTATCTATTAACTTGCTTAAGAATATGCCCACTTATTCGTATATCACATTGTGGTATTTCCTTCTTCCCAGTGACGATCATAATTTGTGTGTTCATAGTATTCAGTTCTAACCCTAGTTGTTCACTGTGTGCAACAACAGCATCTACTAAATTTTGCAGTTCCTGTTCATTGTCTGCAATCAAGACTGTATCATCTGCATATCTAATGTTATTGATGTACCGTCCCCCAAAGTTGATTCCTTCCATATCTTCTATATTTCTGAAAATAGATCTGGCAAGACGGCGTTTACCTGCAAAGTGTTGTGGAACGTAATGAGCACGGCAAGGCACTATAGCGCCCTGGTCATCCAATGCACCTGTATTCGTCTCCAGTCGTCTCGACTTGTCTTGCCACTGGACTCAGATGGACTCAGACAAGAGATTGAGGTCGACGAATTGCGCAAATCTTCCTCACTTTAATCCAATTCATCGAGCAAGTCCTTCTTTATCCAACGTCATATATCACCTTCAAGCCCTGTGGCGATGGGCGAGCGGCGAAGTGGCAGGCGTGGGTACGCTGGCAGCCGTAGTCGCAGACCTGCACACAGGCGGCTCAGGCCATATGGTCGTCTTCTACTGACCGGAGCAGCAGTGGGATTCGGCAGCCCCCTGAGCGACTGAGCAGCCCTCTATAGGAACACACGGCTAACCTCCATAGCATGAGGAAGGGGCTAGAAAAGGTGCCCTAAACATTGTCTGCTCCATCACTACCTAACCAGCTAGCCGCGGTTGGTGGGTACCCTAACTGCGGTCGACATGCAAACAAAGATAAAACAAGCAAAGCTAAAAGAGTAAACCATATTCCCTAAACAATTGGAACTTGAAATGTACGCACCCTACTTGCAAGAGACGGCGCGTCGGGTCCAGAGAGACGAACAGCACTGATTGCGAGAGAGCTGGGCAGGTACAACATCGACATTGCAGCCTTGAACGAGACACGACTTGCAGAAGAAGGCCAAATCTGTGAAATAGGTGCCGGCTAAACATATTTCTGGAGTGGAAGGAAAAGCGAGGAAAAACGCCAATCCGGTGTGGGATTTGCCATTAAGTCGGCCCTGGTCGGCGAATTAGCTGGATTTCCAAAGGCTATAAACGACAGGCTCATGACCATTAAGTTGCCCCTGCTGAATGGAAGGAAGCATGCAACCATTGTGAGTGTCTACGCACCAACTATGACCAACGAAGATGATGTCAAGAACAAGTTCTATGAGGACCTGCACAATGTATTAACATCTGTTCCCAAAGGAGACAAACTTATACTGCTTGGGGATTTCAATGCCAGAGTAGGCACAGACACCATCTCTTGGAGTGGCATTATTGGAAAGCATGGAGTCGGAAATTGTAACAGCAATGAACTCCTCCTCCGTCAGACATGTGCCGAACATGATCTCCTGATTACGAACACAATTTTCCGTCTCCCCATGAGAAATAGGACATCATGGATGTACCCTTGCTCGAAACACTGGCACCTCATTGACTACGTCGTCGTCAGGAGGAGTGACAGACAAGACGTTCGAGTGACAAAATCCATGTGTGGTGCCGGATGTTGGACAGACCATCGTCTCATTGTCTCGAAAATAAACATTCACATAGGCCACCACGGCGTCCTCAAGGGGTGAAAATGCAAAAAAAGCTAAATGTCACCCTCCTAAATAGCAAGAAAATGCAGCAGTCATTTGAAAATATGCTGGAAGACCGCCTCAAGCCCAATGCTGCTGCTAAACAGGATACAGAAACAGAGTGGAGAGCCCTAAAGGACATAATTTACAACACTGCTATGGAAATCCTGGGCCAGCCCCCCGAAAGCATAAAGACTGGTTTGATTAAAATTCCGAAGACATCAACCAATTGCTGGCCGAGAAACATCTTCTCCTCAAGGCACATTTGAATGACCCTAAGTCAACATCAAAAAAAAGATGCTTTCAAGAACATTCAGACAGTAGTGCAGCAGAAACTTCAGCACATGCGGGACTCCTGGCTGAGCAGCAAAGTTGATGAAATTCAGGGCTTTGCTGACAGACATGATATGAAAAACTTCTACGACTCACTGAAAGCGGTCTATGGTCCTACATCACCAGGCATAGTTCCCCTCCTCAGTGCAGATGGGGGATTATTGGTCACCGATAAGAAAGAAATCCTTCAACGCTGGGCAGAGCATTTCAGCAACATCTTAAATGCAACTTCCTTCTTCGATGATGAAACCATGAACTGCCGTCCTCAAGTTCCCACCAATGAGACACTTGATGACCTGCCAACCATAGTGGAAGTAAACAAAGTCATCCAGCAACTCTCCAGCGGCAAGGCACCTGGTCCTGACTCCATCCCAGCAGAGATATACAAGGCAGGTGGGCCGGTCCTAACAGAGCAGCTTCACCAGGTTTTTACAAACATATGGGTGAACGAGACCATGCCACAAGATTTCAAGGACGCGTCAATAGTCCACCTTTACAAACGTAAAGAAAACCGCCAATCCTGTGACAACCACCGAGGCATCTCCTTGCTTTCGATTGCAGGGAAGATACGCGCCAGAATTCTTCTCAATCGCCTCACGGCCCATCTCGATCAAGGTCTTCTTCCTGAGAATCAATATGGCTTCAGAAAAGAACGTGGAACTGTTGACATGATTTTCGCTGCAAGACAGCTGCAAGAGAAATGTCAGGAACTGTCATGAAATGCCGCCTTAACATCCCAGAATATTTTCTCGGCCTCAAAATTTGAGAGGCCAAATTGAGAAAGAATGAATTAATCGCGCTGCTCCACGGCTATCTAGTCGTGAGGTAAGATTATTCACAAAAAGCCTCTAGCCATGATGTAAGCTTGCAGATGGCAAGTAAAATGGACAGTGTAATTAAAACCGACCAGGCATGACACCTGATAAGCAGAGGTAGGAAATCGCCCAGGTGTGAACAACATTGACACAGGGGAAGATAATAGCCCCAGGGCTGTAAACAAGCCCCGTCCACTCTGACTGGCAGACTCAGGAATGTGTGAAAACAGATCTGATAAGGCAATTGACACTGGGCCTGTAGACTTTGTACCAGACAGAGAGGAGCAAGGTGTGATGGCCAGGTTGCAGTGATAATTGCAATTACCGTCAGGGGGAGATAAGAAGAATTTATGACGGGAATGCCAAGGAGATAATACTGTCTGCTGGACTCAGCTTAAATAAAGGTCCCTAGCCTGTTTTATGTTAGAAAATGTTTGACTTCAGAACAGGTGAGACAACCAGCTCGTTTGTAGTCATACGTATGATTCTTATGTTGCTAGATTTCACTAGGAGAATTATTTCTTAGTAACTAGTCCCTTAGTAAGTCTCCTAGTCTCTTAGATGGGTACCGATTTTCAGTCTATATCTGATCTGGGTTATTTCAAGAACTATCTTTGGCGTAGGTTACTTGAGAGTTCTTTCTAAGTTCTATGTTCAATATCATTGTGCTTCATGTAGTACTCTTCTGAGAAGTAGAAACTTGTGAAAGGCATATCATTGTCTAAGTATACTTTTAGGTGTCTTGGTAGATGCTTGTCATTTCTTTGTAAACTAGACTAGTCTCTTTTTAGTGTGTGCATTTGTTGTACAGAATATAGTCAACTGACTATTTATTTAATTCTTACAACAGCAGTAACTAAGTGGTGATTAAACCGGGCAGATCAGCAAATATGGCTGGTCTGTGTGGTCACTTTAATTAGACTTGTTGTATATCTCATTTTGTAGCTATACAATATTAGTACTCATTAATAATGCCTGATGCTATTATGTTGAGTATCATTAGATGTCCATCTTGAAGTAATATAATGTTTATGGATAGGTTGGATGTATGTATGTGTAATTTCATATGAATACACGATGCTAGGAATATGCTTCGTACATATTCTTTTTGGTGTATATACGTCTCATTTCGTATACATACAAACTAACTAGTGCATTATGCTATGATGTTAAAGTATCATAATATGTCTAGTTTAATCAATATGTTTATGTGTATTGGATGTTTGATATATTGATTTGTCATATGCAAACCTACCAATATGAAGTGTTATGCTATTGTCTGCGCATTGGCACATTGGCCAACGAGTGTGTTGGAAGCAGAGGTGTAATGGTACAGACATTACCCACAATTGGTATAGGGTATATGGTGCTAAACTTTCTCAGTGTATTGTGGGGGTGTGTTCACGGTAATGCATGGGAACCTGGCACAGCTACTGGTCACGGCTTGTAAGCCCGGATGACCCGGCATTATTATAATACCATTACCGATCCTGTGAGCTGCTAAACCAACTTTGGACGGAGCGGCTGTACGACACAGAATTTCTGTATTAGCGACATGGACATGGGGTGGCAGAAATGTAATCATTACAGGCGTGTGAGACAATTGAAAAGCCCGTCCCAGACTAAAGACAGTAGGGAGAAGGAGGATGGTGAACGCAGTAGAGCTGGAAGATAAACTTGGCCAGACTGGTCATTGTATATGTTTGTGTTATGATATGTTTTAATTAGGATTGCGCTGATGTAGAATTAGATATAACACATTCTCGACTTTCTTTCAAGCTCTCACAAGGAGCACCTATGTTGTAGATCTCTAGGACGAGTGAAGACTAGGTCGTGTCAGGACTGACAGGATTCATCAGAATACCGGCAAGCTGTTTCTTTTTGGTTGAGTCTACTGGAGAGTGGGGATCTGGACCACAGATCCAGATAGATCAAGTAACAAGTAAAGTTACGTAATGTTTGTCATCAATATCAATATGTATATGATTTCATCATCCTCATATTGACAATCATCCTATGTCTATTGTTATGATTAGCAAATAAATGTTGTAGTATTGTAACTCATAGTTCTGTCATTATATTTTTTCCAATTTTGCATACGTGTTGTTGTGTACATTGGTGGGGGTTCACTTAGACACCAAGGAAGGGAGCAGTCAGGGAGAAAAACCTGTACTGAGATAGTCGTCTATACTCATATATTTAGACTTAAACATCTATCTTAGCTAACCTTCTCTTTCCCATTCCTTGGCGAATATTCAGCACAGTTCATTTCATTTTGTAACGAGCCACTTGGAGCTGTACGTTGGATATTCAGGGCTTAATCTATAGTTCAGCCATATAGTTTTGTCCCTAGTCAGTTTCTGACTATTTGGGGTTGCTCGCCAGTGAATAATACTTTCATCTAGCCGGTGGGGCACCCCGACTTATGACAGGAACAGAACTGCGAAATGTTCTCCACTTTCATTGACCTTACCAAGGCTTGTGATACAGTCAGCAGAGAAGGACTGTGGAAGATTATGGCAAAATATGGCTGTCCACGAAAGTTTGTCCAAATAGTGCGGCTATTTCATGATGGCATGCAGGCAAGAGAACAGGAAAATGGTGAACTGTCTGAACCCTTTCCTGTCACCAATGGAGTGAAGCAAGGATGTGTCCTGGCACCAACACTGTTCAGCCTCATGTTTTCAGCCATGTTGATGAATGCCTTCGAGAACGACGACATTGGAATAGACATCAACTACCGTATGGTCGGAAAGTTATTCAATCTCAGAAGGCTGAAAGCTAATACCAAAATTAACAGCGACACCGCCAGAGAGCTCCTGTTTGCTGATGATTGGGCTCTATACGCCAACTCAGAGGCGGACATGCTGTTACAGCTTTCTCACATACCTGTGCCAATTTTGGGCTCAATATCAACTTGGAGAAGACTGTAGTTATGTACCAGCCAGCTCCAGGGAATAATCACACTGTGCAGAATATCAAAGTGAATGGTCATAGACTAAGTGTTGTGGACAAATTCACCTATCTTGGCAGCACTGTGTCACAAGCTGTCACAATTGATGACGAAGTGAATGCAAGAATCTCCAAGGCCAGTGCGGCCTTTGGCAGACTGTACAAGAATGTATGGGACAGAACTGGAATAAGCCTGCAAACAAAGCTAAATGTCTACAAAGCAGTTGTATTATCCACACTGCTATATGCTTGTGAAACCTGGACTGTTTATCAGCGACACGCTAGGAAATTAAACCACTTCCACCTGGGCTGGTCACTTGAATCGCATGCCAGATCACAGGCTCCCCAAACGAATTTTTTACAGCGAACTGCGTTGTGGTAAACGCTCCCAAGGTGGCCAGAGGAATCGCTTTAGAGACACTCTGAAAATCTCACTGAATGCTTTTGGAATTCATCATGACACCTGGGAGGCTGCAGCCAGAGACCGAAATTCGTGGCGTGCATCATTACGCAAGGGTGCAGTCATATGTGAGGCAACCAGGACTGCAAGAGCTGTGAAGAAAAGGAGGAAAGAAAAACCACTGCAGGAAATCCTCCTCCAGAAACGTCAAGCATTCTTTGCCCACATTGTCAAAGAACATTTCGAGCCAAAATAGGCCTTATCAGCCATCTTAGAACCCACGGCTCCATACCTTCAACCCCACTGGATGAAATGAATTTTCATCATCATTCTTGATGGACAAACAACACAATACTTCATTATCAATTCTCATGGCAGCTTGTTGTTTCCAATATATGTTTTTTACAAGTCTAAGGTCTTTTCCATCAATTTGTAGATCTTCAAGCATCCTTATCATGTCGACTTGTCTCACTTTAACATTAGGAGAGGAGAAGAGTGGGTCAGAGTGTCAGCGGAGCAGTCAGACTTGTGCAGAGTTATAATCACATTGAGCCGGGAGTGCAGGGAGTGGCCAGCAGGGGCCACGAAAGTGGAAGTCCAGCAACTAATTCAGGATAATGTTCGCTCAGGTGATGTGATTATCTACACAGATGGGTCGGTGTTGAGAGGTAGGAGAAGTGACTGGGGGTTCTTAGCAAAAGCCAATGGTCGACGTTTGGTGCAGGAGAGCCTGGCATATGATACCACAACATCTAGCTTAAGAATGGAGGTGGAGGCGGTCAGTGCAGCTTTCCGCTGGATGGAGAATACGATACACACACATCGTGATTGTAACTGACTCAGAAAGTATGCTGAGTAGGGTGAAGACAGGCAAGCTTCGTGCAGAGTGGCTTGCTTCGCTTGGGAGGTCACGGGTGACAAGCATCGTCTGGATCTTTTCCCCGGGGCATGCTGGTGTGCTGGGTAATGAACAGGCAGACAGATTGGCTGGCTCGACAAAACTTCGTGGAGTATTGATGCATGACAAAGCAGATGTGGTTGCAACCTTGTGGGAGCATGTGTACACCTCGGAGAAGCAAATGGATCACCATGGTCTGGCAAGAATGCGACAGCGAGGGGTGACGAGGGGATCTGGCCGACGATCAACGCTCAGAGGAAAGGGGAGACGGACATATAATCAGATTGCTACTGGTACTATTAGTGTTGGAACTCTTCGCTGGCTTCTGAGGATGGGGACGGAGCGCTTATGGGAATGCCCCGAATGCTGTGATGTCGGTTCATAAATCAATCAAATCAAATCACTTTATCGAAAGCCTTTGTGTAGTCAATAAAGCAAAGATATAGATCTGTGATTACTTCTACACAACTCTCAATTACTGTTCTCAGTATATGTACAGCACTTACTGTGCCCTTGCCTTCTACAAAAACATTGTTCTTCTCCTATTTCGGGTTGTATTTTCTTCATCTCTTTGCATAATTCTCAGCAGAGTCTTCGTCTGTGGCTCATTATACTAATTGTTCGATGTTAACAGCATTCTAAGGCTCCTGATTTCTTGGGTGCTACACCAGTCTCATCTTGTCAGCATGACCTTTTACATGATATGTGAATCGTAACTGTGATTTACTTCTTAAATGTCTGTGTAAAATGCAGATAATTAAGAAAACAAGTAATAGTTTAAGAGACAGATAGCAGAAACAGACGTTGTGTTATATGCAATGATGTCGGTTCAAAGCTCATAACTCATAACTCACTGTGTATCGAGCAGCTTTTGTCAGCTATTAGTTCAATTATGCAGATTTTGACATAGGTATCAGCAAAATAGAGAGAAACACACAGAGAGAGAGAGAGAGAGAGAGAGAGAGAGAGAGAGAGAGAGAGAGAGAGAGAGACATACAGACAGACAGACAGACAGACAGACAGACAGACAGAGACAGAGAGAGACAGAGAGAGAGAGAACTAGTAAAAGAGAAATAGCGAGAGACAGGCATAAAAAGAGAGGAGAGGCATAGGCAGAGCAGAGAGAGGGGGAAAGAAAGAGAGAGAAAGAGATAGAGTGTGAAAGAGAGAGGGGTAGATAAGGAGAGAAAAAGCGATAGAGAGAGAGAGAGAGAGAGAGGGAGGGAGGGAGAGAGAGAGAGAGAGAGAGAGAGAGAGAGAGAGCAGAGAGAGAGAGAGCAGCGGAAGCAGATTAAAATATCGATAAAACTCAAGTTTCTCTGGCAATCAGCTCTCATGTCTCATGAGAAATACATGAATATGCAACATTGTAAAATCGGTCTCTCGATGAAGTAAAGTAAAGAAATAGCGGTAAGAAAGCACGAGAGACAATATACATTTACCAGCAACTTCCGCACATCGGCTGTGAACCACTACAACCACAGAACAACGGTTCCATTGCCACACGCTACAGTCCAATTAGCCTTACGAGCTGTCTCTACAAAGCAATGGAGCGCACCAGTCTCACGCTACATTGACAGTGAAAACATTATTGTTGAACTGCGTGCTCTGTTTTCTAAACCACGTTTTCACTTCAAATATATTTGTTTTGATACATAATAAGGTTATAAACATACTTTAGAATGAACGAAAGGCAGTCGTGAGAATGCTGTTTGTTCATCAAAAATGATGATAACCATTCATTACATCCAGTGGGGTTAAAAGTGTTGAGCCGTGAGTTCTAAGATTGCTGATAAGATCTATTTTGGCGCGAAATGTTCTTTGACAATGTGGGAAAAGGATGCTTGACGTTCCAGTAGGAGGATCTCCTGCAGTGGGTTTTCTGTCCAGCCTTTTGACAGCTCTTGTAGTGTTGGTTGCTTCGCATGTGACTGCACCCTTGCATAATGATGTACGCCACGAATTTTGGTCTTTGGCAGCAGTCTCCCAAGTGCCATGATGAATTCCAAAAGCTTTTAGTGAGATTATCAGTGTCTTTAAAGCGTTTCCACTGGCCGCCTTGGGAGCAGTTACCACATCGCATCTCATCGTAGAAAATTCGTTTAGGGAGCCTGTGATCTGGCATGTGAGTCAAGTGACCAGCCCAGCGAATCTGATTCTTCATAGTAGAGTGTGGATACTGGGCTTGGACGCTCTTTCAGTGTCTGGGATCTTGTCTTGCCATACAATCTTCAATAGCTTCCTAACGCAGACTGTGTGGAAGTGGTTTAATTTCCTAGCATGTCGCTGATAGACATTCCAGGTTTCACAAGCATATAGCAGTGTGGATAGTCGTGTGAATATATGATGATGCAATAGGATGGTTTGACATAAACAATTGTGTCAGGCATATTTCGTGTTATCTGTTGAATGTTTATATTGAAAACACCATGGGGCATGATAGAGAAAAGGAAAATATAATAAGGTACAGTGTGATTTTGTTGTATATTGAATAGAAATACAGGATCTTCGATACGATGACGACACATCATTACTTGCAACAACACAAATAGAATTTAAACACAGAAGCCACAAACAACATGTTTCACGATAAACTGCCTGGCATTTTTCGCTGCATCTCTACAGTTATATCTCATATGAGTGGGAAAAAAAAATAAATATCAGATGATATATAACTCTGCAGTATACACTAGACAAGATGTAGCGAAATATGTCAGGCCAGAAATCGTGCAACATATTGTTTCTGGCTTCTGTGGCTACATTTACTAAAGAAAAACATTGCATTTAACACAAATAGTGATTGATAAATTAAAACAAATAAGCACAAGTCCAAAGAAGCGATTACCTTGTTGTGGCGGCTGACAATTACACTGCCAATGGCATGAACCCGGTAGGTCAGGATTTGATACCAGCTCTCGACATTCGCTTTGTGAGGGAAAGATTGAATAGTTATTCTTAAGTACACTCAAAATGTGATGGCTCTAACATTTCACAGGGCCCTGCTACGGACTTGTTTGTTTTTATTTTGCAAGACCAAATTTAAAAAAAAATAAAATGCAACAATAACGACAAAAAAACGAAAAAGTATTACAATTTTGTAATCAGCAAAAGAGATGATAAAGTCCTTACCCAGCTTTGGCATTGAAACCATCACAGAATTATGTAATGATATATATATATATATATATATATATATATATATATATATATATATATATATATATATGTATATATATATATATATATATATATATATATATATATATATATATATATATATATATATATATATATATATATATATAATACTGTGTACATCCCTAAGGATTTGAAAACATTCATCTTCATCACACTACAGAAGAAGCCAAGAGCTGTTGATTGTGAGGATTACAGAACTATTAGCTTAATGAGCCACACAACTAAGTAACTACTCAAGGTCATACAAGAAAGAATTCAACATAAAATATATGAGAAAGTAGCTGAAGAACAATTTGGGTTCCGCAAAAACAGCGGCACCAGAGAAGCAATTATCTGTTTGAGGATGTTAATTGAAAAATAGTATTTATGTTTGTTTTATAGACTACAAGAAAGCTTTTGATAGAGTACAACATGAACGACTAATTACGTGCCTTTAAGATATAGGAATAGACGGAAAGGACATCAGACTTTTTAGTAACTTGTACTGGGAACAAGTAGCGTCTATTAGATGAGGAAATAACTATTCGTCGCTCTAGAGATAAAACGAGGAGTACGGCAAGGATGTGTACTGTCCCCAAGCCTCTTCAACCTATATACACAGAAAGAAGTTGTAAACTAGTTAAAATGCCTGGACTTAACATCAATGGAAGAATCATAAACATTCTTACGTATGCTTACTATACCGTGTTCATTCATTCATTCATTCATTCATTTAGTAGCATGTCCTTTGCAGAATCTCGCTCCCATAACAATCTTCCGGAAAACCTCTCGATCATAAGCAAGATGTCCCGCGTCCGATACACCCATCATCCGCCACATCCTGCACTCATCTTCTCTTTGGCCTTCCTCTTCCTCTCTTCCCAGGCATATTGTAACAAGACCCCCGGGGCTTGGACAGGTATGTTACTATAGTTAATATCCCCAGCCTTTGCTCCGATCACCCCAATAGGACTTTACATCTACAAGGCCCCACACAAGCCGGAACAGCTGACCTTCCCCTCCCCTCTTATGGATTCCTACCCACAGGGGGCTCGGCCAAGACAACAGTCATACTAATACACAAAGCCATGGCTAACAAAGCAAAATTTAATTTCTAAATACGTCAACTGTAACTCAGAGAAGGATGGCTGAAAGCCTGGATAGAAGAAATATGTACACGAGACCATCTCCTGATGATCCGTCTTCATCACAGAGCATGTGACTTCAGTTCGCGAGGCTGTCCCGTCGTAGTTAACGACTCACCCGAGAAACCTCCAGTGTAAAGGAACTCCAAGGCATAGACCCTTCCACAGTCTTCTCCTCTCACTGTGAACAAGATCTCGGGCTGGTCAGGCGTAGGACTAATGCCTGACAGACACTTCACCAACACCTGAGGATCATCCCTCGATGACTTACTAAATCACAAGTCCCACTCCGCTGATGATGTCTGGGTCGACCCTAGAATCCTAGATGTCCCTAACTGAAGAAAAGTACTATAGCACAATACACTAATGTATATAAGAGCCGGGTTGCTCTTCTGTCTCGCATGTTACTGGGAAACACTTATCAGCAACCTATAACTGGAGCACTGGCTCCATAGTACCATAATGTCACAATTGCCTTGTCGTGAAATACTGAAGAGTTAATGATTCCCAGATGGACGACTGCATACACCGACTGCCCAGGTAGGAGAAGGGTTAACAAACCAGACAGGTGAACGGTTAATTCCCGAGTTAAAAACAACGAAGTGACCAGGCGAATGTGTTTATAGGTCAAGACACGGAAGTGCCCACCGACAGCCAGGTAAATCTGTCGCGTGGAAAAATTGGTTTGCAACAAAGGCAGACAGCATTATTGGACAGCATATTGCGGTCTGGGTGAATGAATAACGGAAAAGTTCCAGTTCTGTAATTTTCCACTAAAAGGTGATAATGAAGTAGGGACTTGAGATGTCAAGCAAGGTTAAGGACTATGCGGCAAAAATGACCGATATAAAGAGGGTCGATTCTTTGTGTAAGTTTAGTGTGTGTTCCAAACTGACCTGAAGGAGATATGTTCTTGAGTGGGAATAGAAATACACGTCCCTAATGATGGAAAGAGGGGATAATAGTGTGTTATTCGCTAAGTGTTTTTTCGATTCCAAGAACATAGATGCCTAAATAAGGTATAAAGATATTAGGTATAGTTTAGCATAGGAATATAGATGTGTGTGAATAGCAATTACCATTTCTTTCTATTTATGGATAGTTTAGACTTTGGTGAATTCATATGTCTTATGCGGATGTACTTCGGAAGCCTTGTCATTATGGCTGGAGAAGGACACTTGCATAAGTAGTAGAAAGGGGCGGCTGCTTATCACTGGATTTGTTATACTTTTCCAGGTTCTACTCTCCTAGTGAAAGCAGAGACAGGATGAAGAGTACTACATTAAATAAACAAAGTACTTACATGGAACAAAACAGAATATGAACATATTTACGATGAAGAAAGAAATAAGTTAAAATAAATACAGAACACTGTATGCTCAAACGAATATAACCCTAAGGCCCTGAAAGAGAAGAGATGAAGAGGAATACCCTTGAGTAAACAAAGAAGAAAGAATAGACAATTAGAGACATTGATATTAATCTATAGACAATAGGAATAACTGTGACGAGGTGGTGGTTTTTTCGATGTTGGATATGCACCGTCATGAAACAGACTCGAGCGCAGTCATAAACTTACGGGACTTTTATTACGGTACAGTGACTCAGTGGTGAACAGTTTTTGTTTCATTCAATAACGGATTTACCATCAGATTCAAGCATACGGATAATCCCGGGTGAGCTCTGTCCTGTTTGATGTGCTGTCCTGTGATCTTGAAGAATGAATGGGGCGAGAAACAACACCGCTGATAGACATGCAGAGTTCTTTCTAACACCAACCATAGAACACCCTATCAACTACACTTACAAAATCAATACATACACAAGACATAGTTTTATTAATAAATCTTTTGTTTATTGTTGAAAGAAACTGTTGTCGGAGTATGTGTTGAGAGAATAACAGAGAGAGAGTGAAACCACTAGATATATGGAAGGGAAGACAGAAGAGAGGAGGGTAGACTAAAGTCAGGCAATAATCCCAACAGATAATAAGTTGAAGATGTACTTGTTGATTCCCACTCTCCTCTCGGGGAAGAACAGGACATAATTGGTGGAGCGAGCGGGGTAGGAAAAATACCCATATGACCTGGAGGCATAACAGGGCATATACATAGAGGGGTACCTGCATATTGGCACAGGCATAGCGGAGTACCTGCATGTTGGGACATACTGATTGGAATAAAAGGAAAAGAAGTATATATTGATGAATTTTAATGGAAGGACGTCCATTGGATATATGGTGCCATTACATTTATGGTAGAAACAGTTCATTAATGCTGGTGACTTTACAGTGAGAAAGTTCCAGACAGAGTGAATGTGGATAGGTGGTAAGACACATTACATACCTAGTCACACGGTCACACGTCTACATAAGTCTTTATCCTATATCTCCTCTTGTGGATGAGAGAGTGGTTGTGATGTACGGTGTGGTGTTGTAGATTAATAATATTAGATAGACATAGATAAATGATATAGGTTCTAGGTAGGAACATAATTGTATAGTGAGTACTTTTTTACTGCCTTGAGGTGTCTTTACGCAACGTGCTGACTTACCTGCTTTAACTATGGCAACTCCTAAAGTAACTACAGCCGAACTGAGGGCCAACGGGGAGGCAATTGGTTTAGCTGGGTCCGAGCTAACTGATTACATCCAGGAAAGAGAGCGAGAGATTCGTCAAGCGGAACGAGAAGAGCGGAAGGCCGAGTGGGAAGTGAGAAGAATAGAGGTGGAGACCAAGCGACTAGAAATGGACCAGGAGACCAAGCGACTAGAAATGGACCAGGAGACCAAGCGACTAGAAATGGACCAGGAGACCAAGCGACTGGAAATGGAACAAGAGGCCAAGAAAATGGACCAGGAGACCAAGCGACTGGAAATGGAACAAGAGGCCAAGAAAATGGACCAGGAGACCAAGCGACTGGAAATGGAACAAGAGGCCAAGAAAATGGACCAGGAGACCAAGAAACTGGAAATGGAACAGACTGCCAGGAGACAAGAAATGGAACATGAATACCGCTTGAAAGAGTTAGAACTCAAGACACAAACTAAGGGTGAAATAGATGCAGCAGAAGGAAGTTCATCTTCACCTGGGGCAACATACATGAGTGGACAGGGTTACCATGCCATGAAGTTTCCCTTGGCGGTCTTTGATGAAAGTAAAGAGAAGATATACCAGTTTTTGGATCGGTTCGAGGCTATGGCAGTCGCTATGGGACTGGATAGAACCAGATGGGCTCTTAAATTATCCCAGTCTTTACGTGGTTCAGGGTACGAGGTCTACACACGCCTACCACCAGGACAGGAAAATCAGTATGAGGAATTGAAAGCCGCTTTGATGAAACATTATGAAGTCACAGCCCAAACGTATAGGAAGAGGTTTAGATCGTCTAGACGAGAGCCGGGAGAACTATTCGCCGCCTACAGTCTAAGACTGAAATCCTATCTCCAGAAATGGATGGACTTGGCAGAATTCAAGAGGGATTATGAGAGTCTCGAAGAGATGATGGTGGTCGACCAGATGCGAAAGCAAATGTCGAAACCTCTCAGAACCTTCTTGGGAGAACAAGGGGCGGAACGGATTGATGTTGTGAATAAGCTGGCGGAACGATTCGTGGAAGTACATGGTGAAGCGGAGGAACTAAGTACACAAACCAAAGGTCAGGAGAAACCAGAGAAAAAGAAACCTAAAAACTGGGAAGGAGAAAAAGGGGAACCTTATATAAAGCACACAGAGGAGAGTTCAGAGAAGGTGAAGGTAGGAAACCAGAGCACCTCGAATTCTCAAGCGAAACGACCGTGGTCTGAGAGGTGGTGTTCATTCTGCAAGGTACCATCGCATAACACGAAGGACTGCAGATCGAAACCTAAAAGTTCTTACTTCGCAGCATGCAAAGTGATTCCTACATCGGTGATCACAGACAAGGCTGAGGTTGGCGAAGGAGAAAGGAACACAAAGGACACACGGAAACCTAGGAAGGGAACATGGTGTACACACTGCCAGTCGATAACACATAATACTGTGGACTGCAGATGCAAGGCAAACGATGCCAATTGCATAACCAACCTCGAGGAATCAAAAGAGGAAGGCAAGGAAACGGTCAAGGAGATGAAAGACACTCAGGACCAAGAGAGACCACCTGTGGTTGAACTGATTGAAGTAAATGGCCAACAGGTTGCTTGTCTCTACGATACAGGTTTGGATGGGGAAGCGGTGGTGGACGCCAGCTTAGTAAGCCCAGACCAACTTACAGGGGAGACCATAGAGCTAAAGCCGGCAATGAGGAGTGCTGTTACCATGACGCTGCCAATCGCCAAGGTGGAGATTAAATCCAGGTACGTCACGGGCATTATTCCTGCGGCTGTATTAGCTGACTCCCTATTCCCAATGATCATTGGCACGAAATATGTCTTTTTGGGGATGCCCAAACAGCCAACCCACAAGGGAACAGTAGTCAGTGGATCTCAAGGGAAGGAAAAAGAGGCAGAGACACTATGCGACAACTCAGGGATAGGAGAATTGCATACTGCCCAGAGGAAGGATACTACGTTGCATCCTTGCTACAGGAAGCTGCAAAGAAGTGCTGAGCTACCAGAACGGGGACAGTACTTTCTGAAGAATCGACTACTCTATCGGAGAGCTGGGAGGGGAGATAACCTGCATGAGCAGTGGGTGGTTCCAGAGACCCACCGTCCTCACATTCTTCAGAGTGGACACATCATAGGCAAGAATCGACATATGGGTGTCAGAGAGACCTTGCAGCAAATATCCGGCCATTATTGCTGGCCAGGAATGACCGGAGATGTACGCCGGTGGGTGAAGTCTTGTTCGGAGTGCCAGAAAGCACCACCCAACAAGCGAATTAAGAGGAAACTAGCTCTTAAAGTGGAAGACAAAGTGGAAGTGTGGAGTCCAGCAGAGACCAATATACTCCAAGTAGGATGGAAAGGACCTTATCCTGTGGAAAAGGTGGTGTCCAAGAACATCTACAAAATACGGATCGGGGAAGAGAAGAAAAATCTCCCTAGACATCTCATTAGGAAATATGAAGAGAGATCCGGGAGCAAAGCTTCGCACTTTATGGTGATGGCAGCCATTGGGACAAAGGTTACCAGTCCAGACGAAGACCAGAGATCGCCAGTACAACATAGGAGGACCTATGGGACAGTACGTGATAGGTCAGATTTACCCAACGACAGGAGGAGGGAAATCACAAGTCAGGGAAAGGACAAGAGTGAAAGTTTCACCGGTAACCAAGTTCAGAAGGGGTGGGTAACGTCGGAAAAAGCGAGAATTAACCAGGACTCCAACCGAAGATTGGCTGACCAGATACAATATCACCCAAGATGGTCCTGGAAGCAAAAGTCCAGGAGATTTGGGAAAGACGACTCGGTCCATCGAGGACGAGGTGAAGCATCCCCAGAGGCAAAGCCGGGGGAAACCAAGAGGACATGGAAGCAGTGTTACAATCAGGATGGGACAATCCGTCTGTATTGTGAGCCGTCGCTGACGCAAGTCGAAAGTAGGTCGACCGGACGTACAGGAGCGAGGAGCCAACACTAGTTTCAGTCGTTAGTAGTATAGTAGGGTGTCAATTAGAGCGCCTACTGGATAATGTGAGGATCCAATCATATCATCAACACGTGATGTTAATAGCTACTTCGCAGAAGCTCAACGCACGGTGGATGTGATGGACGTTGTTGCTGCAACTGGACTTCACAGTGGAATACATTTTTGGTAAGGAAAATGTAGGAGCAGATTTATTATCCAGACATCTAGCTCCGGAGGAAGAAGATTAGGGTTGTGGATCATGGGAATCAAACCTACAGTGAGAAAGATTCGACGCGGTCTAATCTCTTAAGAGGGGGCCTATGTCGTGAAATACTGAAGAGTTAATGATTCCCAGATGGACGACTGCATACACCGACTGCCCAGGTAGGAGAAGGGTTAACAAACCAGGCAGGTGAACGGTTAATTCCCGAGTTAAAAACAACGAAGTGACCAGGCGAATGTGTTTATAGGTCAAGACACGGAAGTGCCCACCGACAGCCAGGTAAATCTGTCGCGTGGAAAAATTGGTTTGCAACAAAGGCAGACAGCATTATTGGACAGCATATTGCGGTCTGGGTGAATGAATAACGGAAAAGTTCCAGTTCTGTAATTTTCCACTAAAAGGTGATAATGAAGTAGGGACTTGAGATGTCAAGCAAGGTCAAGGACTATGCGGCAAAAATGACCGATATAAAGAGGGTCGATTCTTTGTGTAAGTTTAGTGTGTGTTCCAAACTGACCTGAAGGAGATATGTTCTTGAGTGGGAATAGAAATACACGTCCCTAATGATGGAAAGAGGGGATAATAGTGTGTTATTCGCTAAGTGTTTTTTCGATTCCAAGAACATAGATGCCTAAATAAGGTATAAAGATATTAGGTATAGTTTAGCATAGGAATATAGATGTGTGTGAATAGCAATTACCATTTCTTTCTATTTATGGATAGTTTAGACTTTGGTGAATTCATATGTCTTATGCGGATGTACTTCGGAAGCCTTGTCATTATGGCTGGAGAAGGACACTTGCATAAGTAGTAGAAAGGGGCGGCTGCTTATCACTGGATTTGTTATACTTTTCCAGGTTCTACTCTCCTAGTGAAAGCAGAGACAGGATGAAGAGTACTACATTAAATAAACAAAGTACTTACATGGAACAAAACAGAATATGAACATATTTACGATGAAGAAAGAAATAAGTTAAAATAAATACAGAACACTGTATGCTCAAACGAATATAACCCTAAGGCCCTGAAAGAGAAGAGATGAAGAGGAATACCCTTGAGTAAACAAAGAAGAAAGAATAGACAATTAGAGACATTGATATTAATCTATAGACAATAGGAATAACTGTGACGAGGTGGTGGTTTTTTCGATGTTGGATATGCACCGTCATGAAACAGACTCGAGCGCAGTCATAAACTTACGGGACTTTTATTACGGTACAGTGACTCAGTGGTGAACAGTTTTTGTTTCATTCAATAACGGATTTACCATCAGATTCAAGCATACGGATAATCCCGGGTGAGCTCTGTCCTGTTTGATGTGCTGTCCTGTGATCTTGAAGAATGAATGGGGCGAGAAAAAACACCGCTGATAGACATGCAGAGTTCTTTCTAACACCAACCATAGAACACCCTATCAACTACACTTACAAAATCAATACATACACCAGACATAGTTTTATTAATAAATCTTTTGTTTATTGTTGAAAGAAACTGTTGTCGGAGTATGTGTTGAGAGAATAACAGAGAGAGAGTGAAACCACTAGATATATGGAAGGGAAGACAGAAGAGAGGAGGGTAGACTAAAGTCAGGCAATAATCCCAACAGATAATAAGTTGAAGATGTACTTGTTGATTCCCACTCTCCTCTCGGGGAAGAACAGGACATGCCTGACTCAAAAAGTAAATGTTAGAACTGAACATATTCTCATGTAGCTATCTTACACAGTTCGGTAGGTATCAACTACCTTCACAGTTCACCAGAATATCAAATCCCTTCTGTCGGTCACATGACCTTTTTTTATGGTTTCAATAAGGATAACAACTGTAGATTCACACCTGAGTTCCAGTGAAATTAGACAATGTGTCCCATGACGACCCAGCCGGGCCGGAAACGTAATAAACTGGCCATTGTCATGACTGGTAAACACTCTTTTCAACACCTGAAATTCATGGCCTTGAAAATCCCAAGGTCCTCCCTGAGTTAGACCTATTCCAGTACCTTACTGGCTGGAACCAATAGACGCTTTAGTCTTTGACCCTACCTGGATCGGTTGACTAACTTCGTCGGACTTGTTGCGGTGGTCTTAGTATAGACCTACCGGACTAATCTCAACTCAATTGACTCTCACGTGTTGACGTAGGCAGATTCAGAAGACTGCTCCCAGTAATGCCTCAAAACTCTTGTTCCATGGCAAATTAGGCCACGTCATCCATTTAAAGAGGCTTCCAGCCCCTCATCTCCTAAATCTCCAGTCCCCCAAATCCGGTCCAATTACCACAGAGGATACTACTACTTCCTCACTGCAGTGAATAAGTTACTCCATTATCAGAGTCAGGTTTCTTGAAGAGGAGAATAATAGAGACAGACCAGGTTCTGTACATAGTTCGGATCTACATAGACGCAACAGCATCGATTACAGAGCGCCGCATCGCTCTCAGTCGAGTATGTTAATTCCACCTTCCGTTAAGCACGATCGCTTTGGGCCGGACATGCAACATAACGGTCGGTCGGACAGGACTAATAACCAGTCGGTTGGCTAGACATCTGCCCGATTGGACACGCACGGTTTCTCTGGCGGACGGGCATGTAAACAAGCAGTGACATCAGGCATCATAAATACTTCCTATCAACCGCTATTCAGTAAATATAAAGCATTTCTGCCTATGTGGAATAGCCCTGGCATCTTCACACAGCAAGTACTTACCTGCACATCCCAATGAAATAACACCACCTTGTTTCTCGGAATAATAACCACCTCTGATATCAGGCATAAGGTACAAACCTATTCTAGCTATGCAAATGACACATCACTATCAATTGATTCTAACATCACAATGTAACGAATGTCAAACTTCTTTAAAGCCCTGAGCATGAAATCACTAAAGCAGATAGTTACACAGTTGGTAAATTACCCGAACATACTTACACATAGCAGTGAAAATATCAACGTACATGTCCTTAACAATGCAGATAATTTGTACTCTAACAGTAAATTCTATCAGATCTACTAACATCGGATTTACACAACTAATCAGATGGAACACACGTATACAGGTCTAATGTTTATACACGCTCACAAAAGTTGGCGTTACCGGTCGCGTCCGACAAACACATTACCTAGCCGATCAATAACCGCTAATTACAAATGCAGGCAGGCGACGGTCAATGTATGCGCTCCGTGGAGATTATTTCGGTCGGCGATATTTAACGACAACGGCTGATACATAAA
The DNA here is from genome assembly GCA_963921405.1 of Cepaea hortensis. NCBI lineage: Eukaryota > Metazoa > Mollusca > Gastropoda > Stylommatophora > Helicidae > Cepaea > Cepaea hortensis. Next base: position 465,455,598 of record OY992876.1, on the reverse strand, counting down.
GTAATTCCACATTACGTGTGATCTTAGAGTCACAACATTTCACTGCAGGTATCCGCTTTAGCTGCGATAAACGACATCTCTTTTAGCAGTGAGTTA